>JAUCMT010000054.1:8942774-8963768 GCA_032357475.1 Enteromius thamalakanensis | reverse complement strand
GTGTTTTCTAATGATCCTTAAGACACTGATTAGCATGCTCAGGTGTGTTTGATTAGGGTTAGATCCAAACTCTGCAGAGCATCGGACCTCCAGGGTAAGATTTGAGGAACCCTGCTGTAGCATTTTAACAGTTCTTTACCGTTAAAATCATGTCAAGTTTTTAAAGAATTGACATAGTGACCTGGCGGCACTCCTAACTTTCACGATGTTTCATGATATCTCAAGATTTTAGTTAAATACTAAAATAATAAAAAAAAGAAATTAATCATTTAAAAATAAACTGGACCTTTTATTTTATTTAGAATAAAAAATAAGGTTAATGACAGCGCAAGAATGTAGATGTAATTTTGCATTGCTACAGGGGTTAGGATAAAAAAAGGATTTTGTCCACTACACATATCAATGATTTCTTTTCAGGGTTTTTTTTCTCAGATTGCTGTTTTGGCACCACTTTGACATTTTATTAAGCTTTTTTGGTTATATTTTTTCAGTGCAGCATATGCTGGTCTTTACTGATCAAGCTAAAAATGGGTAGCTTCATTTTGTTCCTTTTAGTTTAATAGTCCTTGCACACCTCAGAGACTTGAACTCCCCCTCTCCCAGGGGACCCAGCTCTCTCCAAAACCTCTGGATAGTGAGTCACGTTCTCTCTGTTTCAAAAAGGAGGCATATTAAACGGCTTCTCTCAGTGTTTAGAGTCCAGTGTACCACATCACTGAGTTCTGCATTTGTGTGTGCATGTGAATCTGGCTTGTGTCTCAATGCATAATTGTATTATTATTAATTCTGCCTGCAGTGGAATATTGCAGGAAATTATTGTTACGGATTTTTCTTTGAGGGACAGTGCGTCCAATTAAAGAGCACCCCCCTTTCCTTTATTAATAATAGCAGTTGTGAAAAGAAGTCTGAGTCGGCTGCCATCTCTTTGCTGTGAAGTTATCAGCGTGGAGCAGGCACAAGCTGGTTTCACATCGCTGAATGCTCACTCAATGGTGAACATACAGCATAGCCAGGACCACTCTGTCTGAATAAAGAAATAACCTCCTGTACAAGAGTGAAGTCCCTCTCTCTCTCTCTCTCTCTCTCTCTCTCTCTCTTTCTTAAACACACACACACATGCTGACTTAAACATAGAAGGACGATTATTTCTTATAACAGGCTGGAATTCCAATTTTAAGGAATTCTAAAATGCTCTTTTTATTGTGCCTCGTCTAGTTGGCCATCTCACACAGTCAGAGGTTTTCTTTCAGTGCACTGCGCCAATCCAAGAACAATCGCTGCTAATCTAAAAATATCAAAAGGCTACAGATTCCTCTACAACTTGATATCAAACCAGTTGACCTTATTAAACTAATTAGCTCAATTAAAAAACAAAAGCCTCCCCTCTGAACCCCTAGTCCTTTGTTGTGCAATGATTCCCAAACACAAGGGCGGAAGGAGGGGAACTGGTGCATTTGTTCACTGATACTGAGAAAAGAACAAATATTACTTTATATCATTAGCATAAACAAATGAGGGCAGCAGCCTTGTTAAAGCGTTAGTGGCTCGTTAGTGGCACAGCTGAGCCACCTGCCTGATCACCCGGTCCTGCGTGAGAGACCAAAGCTCGGTGACAATCATGGCCTATTCTTCAGCACAGCCCATTTGCATTTACAATTGAGGTTTAATTAATTAGTCTCGTTTGGTGTCTGGTTTTAGCCCTACTATATGAGATATTAGAAGGAATTGGATTTGAGGAGCAAAATGAATTGAGTAGAGAATAGAGGAGTACTGTGATCATGTAAAGAACATGAACGTGGTGATATGGAAAGTGTACTGTGATCAGATGTGAGTAGTGCGATGTGTGATTATTATCAAGGAATATGAGGTATACTGTGAAAGGGTTTGAGGAGTAATGTGATAATCTTCACAATTATAAAGAGTTTGGATGAGAAGAGTAAAATGAGTTGTATAGAAAACTGTGCTCTTTAAAAGATGTAATGTAATGATGTGATGAGGAGTAATGTGATGATTACTATGGTCAAATGTGAGGGGTAATGTGATGAGTGGAGTTCTGTGATAACATGACAAGCAGTGCAATAAAATACAGAAGTGATGTGTTGAATATTGTGATTTACCCAGGTAGTCACCAAGAGGATAAAATTGATGAGCAAAATATGCAGATAAACAAAAGTTTCTTTCTCCCAAACACAACCTGTCCACTGTTACTCCTTCTAGTAATTGTTTTTTACCATATGTCTTAAACATAATAAATAACAGAATATGGAATAAAATGGGAGTTAAAACAAAAAGTTGGCTTTTTTGCAATTGGCAAAAACATTTGCGTTTCCTGAAAAATACCTTAAAAAGTCATATCCACTCAGCAAAAACAGGAAAATATTACATAGAGAATGCCATACAAGCAACTGAATATAATCAGTAGAAGTCTGTGACTTTTTCCACAGGCTCTCCATTGCAAGTACTTTACTAATAATGCAATGAGTACTGTAAATAAAAAGTTACTGATGTTGTGAGAACTGTTATAAAGTGTAAGGTGTAATGTGATTACTATGATCAAATATGAGAATTAATATGATAAGAGGAGTACTGTGATGAAATTTGAGAAGTAATGTGATGAGTACTGTAATAAAAATTTAATGAGTATTGTTGTAAAATACAATAAGCGCTACGATAAAATGAAGACAAGTGTGATGGGATGAGTACTTGAATGTGAGAAATATAATGAAATGATGAGTAGTTACTGTAATTAAAATAATAGTAATGTGATGAGTACTGTGATAAAATGCAATGAATATGGCAATTTAGTGGGTACTGTGGTCAAATGAAGAGTACTGTGATAAAATGTGAGTAGTAATGTGATGAGTACTGTGATAAAAAGTAATGTGTATGAGTAATGTGATGAGTACTGGGATAAAATGTGAGTAGCCATGTGCAAGTACAGTGATAAAATGTGAGTAGTAATGTGATGAAAACTGTGATTAAATGTGAGTTGTAACGGGACGAGTACTCTAATAAAATGTGAGTAGTAATGTGACGAATACTGTGATTAAATTGTTATTGTGATGAGTACTGTGATTAAATTTGTATTGTGATGAGTACTGTGATAAAAAAAGTGATGAGTACAGTGATAATGTGAGTAGTATTGTGATGAGTACTGTGATAAAAAGTGATTAGTACTGTGATAATGTGTGTAGTATTGTGATGAGTACTGTGATAAAAAGCGATGAGTACAGTGATAATGTGAGTAGTATTGTGATGAGTACTGTGATACAATGTGATGAGTACTGTGATAATGTGAGTAGTATTGTGATGAGTACTGTGATAAAATGTGATGAGTACTGTGATAATGTGAATAGTATTGTGGTGAGTACTGTGGTAATGTGAATAGTATTGTGATGAGTACTGTGATAATGTGAGTAGTATTGTGATGAATACTGTGATACAATGTGATTAGCACTGTGATAATGTGAGTAGTATTGTGATGAGTACTGTGTTAAAAGGTGCTGAGTACTGTCATAATGTAAGTAGCATTGTGATGAGTACTGTGATAAAAGGTGATGAGTACTGTGATAATGTGAGTAGTAACGTGATGAGTACTGTAATGCAGTGTGATGGTGATTGGTGTAATGTGATGAGTACTGTGATAAAATGCAATGAATATGGCGATTTAGTGAGTACTGTGATCTAATGAAGAGTACTGTGATAAAATGTGAGAAGTAGTGTGACAATGTGATTGATATTGTAATATATGTGTGAAAGGAGTAATGTGATGAGTACTGTGATAAGATGTGAAGGATATTAATACTATGATTTAATAAGTACTGCGATAAAACTTGAGGGTTAATATGATGATGTGATGAGTACTGTGAATTAATGTAACAAGTCAAGTGATTAGATATAAAGGCTATAGCTTTATTTTAAATCCATTTTTCTCAGTTTTGCAGAGCCTGGCAAGAATTTGTTGGTAGAAGTAAGAGTCTGGTTATACCTCAAACGAAGCGTGCTGTGATGGGTGAGAGAAAGAGCTGTATTGACATGCAGAAGTTTCTGCTGATGCACAGATGTAGTGGAGTTTCTGGAAAGAATGTTCTGTCTCAGTGTAAAAAGCAAACAGCTGTGTCATTACCTTACACTATGAATTGGGTATTATGTCTTGTTAATTACTTTTTCATTGAGATGTAATCATAACATTGGAAAAAATGGGAACATTTACTAAAATACTGAAGTGAGACATTCACATTCCAACAGTATTCAACTTCATTCTGTTCCAATACTCCTTGACCCAAGTCCTGCTCTCACTGCCAGAGGACTGAAATAAAGAAAGAAAGATTGAGGCATAGGGTCTTTTGGGACTCTAGTGACCAGAAGATAATGTACAGATGCCAGGATTCCCATATTTTGTATTCTCATTATGTTCCTAATTAATTCCTAACTCATTATGCTCTCACTGACTAATTTGTACCCACAGCTGATTTGATTAAACCTGTCTCTATGCTAATGAGCATTTTTTTCTCCATTTTACAGTTAGATTGGAGCATGCAGGGCTCGTCTCAAGTGTTTATGTGTGTGTCAAACAGCTCAAACACATTTAGTCTTGGATACACTACTCCAAGATGTTCTATTTGACTGTATTTGGCTCAATCTGTTCTCCCCCCCGCCCTCTGTCTCCAAATCCCTCCCTCTCTTCCTCTGTCTGATAACGCTGACTTGTGAGGACAAATGTGTGCGGTTCATCAGCAGAGGTTGAGATTTAACAAATGAAAAAAACTGATGAATAAAATCTCTAAATACGAACCATGGCGGAAAAAATCCAATTAAAACTTCATTTGATGTTCCAAAAACCAGGAGGAAAAAAGGAATTTCATTTAAATATTTCAGTGATAACTGAGGGAGGAAAGTACAGGGGAAGTTTTTTTTTTTTTTTAAATGAAGAAGCAGTTGACAACATCAGCCCTGCTTCTTACTGTCTTGAAGATTTAAAGATTGTTTCAAAGCTTTCTTCAAGTGCAAAACATTGCGGAGTCTAACAGTCAAAGTTTTAATGCAGGACAAAAATGTATCCGATCTGTTAGTTGAATGGGTTTAGCGGCGCTGTGTATGAGTGTGTCTACTCAAGCGTACACTAGTTGGCAATTTTCAAGCTTTCCATATATGGTTGTTTGACCTACATATTCAGATCAGATACACACACAGGCACAGATACAAATGCGCACACAGGAGAGGAACTGTCCTTTCAAATTACGCTCTTATGTTAACTCGTATATGTTAGTGTGCGCTTGCACGCCGGTTTCTCATGGGTTTATGGTGCATTTAACACATTCTTTTCTGCATGCTCTAACATTCCCAGTTTAAATATTTGATGAAAACCCTTTAGATCTATGTGATGTTTAATTTAATAGTTATTGGCAAAACAGAGATTTTTGAACATCTCCTAGAGCTGGCCCTTAGCTTTTTAGTTTCTGATAATATTGATGTTCTGGGTGTTTGCTGATGAGTGGGAATTCTTTAAATATGCTGTCCGATCTCACAGACGAACGCGCATGTACACAACTTGTCTGTTATAGAATAATAATCAAGGCTTGAGTGCAACTTCAAACACAAAAATATCTCTCACTAGACAACATTTGCGAAGTCATCTCAGTTTTTTTTTTTTTTTATGAGGATGAATAGTGTGCATATATTATTTTATAATACTACACCAGATCACATAAAACATGGTGTAAGAAGTGTGTGTTTAGGTGTTGTTTGATGTGTGTTTTCTAAGAAGAGAGAAAGAGTGTGTTTGATGGAATGGTTCAATGGCATTCCTTGGGAAAAACAACCACAGCCCTTCTTTCCAAAGCTAAGAGAACGAGCTGAGAGAAGGAATGGAGTGAGCAAAGGAGAGTGAGGGTCCTAAATGAATAAATAAAAGCCATAACCACATTCTAGTGCTGAACAGGAGCACTTAAAGCATTTTAACAAGAGGGTCACTTCATTAAATATTGACCTCCTGTCTAAAAACTCTCTGCAGGAACACTGCGACGCCTCACTATGACTAGAGGACAGAGAGAGACGAGGAGAGAAATAGAAAGTAAAGAGACTAGAGGACAGAATCTAAAGTTAAAACAGAAAGATGGGAGCAGGATGAAAATGATTCAGTCATTGCGCACACACACACACACACACTGTCATTCTCTGTGTGTGCTGTAGAACCACATACAGGGTAATGCAGGTTATCAGTACTGCCATGATAAGATTAATACTTCAATGTGATATTAATAATATTATTATTTATGCAAATTTAAACCTTTTAACCTACATTAAAAAAAAACTAAATCTATATACATTTCTTTCATTAATACACATTATATATTTAAGCTTAAGTTTATACAGGGCTTTTGTGGTCATAGTGTTTTGATACCGAGTACCATCAGCATCATCTATTGATGCCGCTATATTTTAGCTATTAACAAATTAAGGTGAAATTTGGCTTTAAGAAGGAAAACTGAATTTTAAAACATTTTTTATAAATGTAAGAGCGCTTACAAGCAAAGATTCACTAGTACGTTTTCTTTACAAATATGTATAAATATTTTTATATATTAATTATAAATATGTTAAATAGAAATATGATTAATTTAGAGTTATTCAGAAAAAATATTAATATGGTAAATATGGTATTAAATTTTTTTTTGTAGATAATTTTGTATAAATTAGATTAAATAAATGAAAAGGTACAATTATGTTAAACGCATTCTAGTGATAATCTGATTAATTTGAGAAGTATACTACTTCCAATATAACCATAATATATTTCTACATGTATAGTGTAGTTATACAGAATAAGGTACAAAATGTCATCATTTCCTCATCATTACCCGAAGTGCTTGTTCACTCTCCGAATATGTTTGTTTTTGCTCCAGTAGATTTTGGAATGAATTCAGTGTGACCTCTGTGGCCTCTCTGACCTATTATCTCCATGGTGACCGTCCTCTAGCGACCAGCCTCATCAATCAGACACAGCGACAGCTCATCTGTCCCCTGCACCGCACAGCGCACACACACCGGGGCCTCCAGCCAGATGTTTGCGCGACAGGAGAAATGGCTTCTTCGATCAATCGAGCCGCTCTGTACCGTAAGGAATAGGAGCTGACACGGTCATAATGCTGTTCAAGGGCTCAGTGCGAGCAAAATTATGATGCTTTTTGTTTTTCTGTATTCAGATTATTTGTGCGTTTCAATCACCAACGCCACGCAGGTTCACTGATTATGGTTTAGCAAGATGAAAAAACTACACCTACAATTTATATGGGCAGAAATTGCACAGCCATCCGCTTCGAATGAAACCCTCACATTTTACAAACATTTAAATTACAGCTCTGACATCACTCACAAAACCATTTCACTACAGCTTTGTTTATTTCCAGTCTTTCAGACATCTAAAAACGTGAACTAAAAGAGGAACGGTTTGAAAAAACGCAACTAATTCTTTGTCTTCGAGCAAATTGTGAATTTCATCAGGGCTGCGTTTTTCCGCAGTCTCGGGATGGGAGAGGAGCGGAGCAGGGCGCTGCTCCTTTAAGAGGTTTGAATTTGACTTTAAAGTGGGTCACAGTAAAAATATCTTCAACAATTATTCATGCAGCCCTCCCTCTCTATCTATACCTCCTCTGCTCCTCTCTAAAATCTGCATGGTGCTGCAGTGCTGGAGTTGAGAAGCAGGAGAGATGACTCTTTTGTTTTGTCACAGGCGGATCTGATGAAATGTTGGTGTAACAAACTGTTTCTTTTGCAGTAAACGTCTGCACACAGCCTGCGATTACCATCTTGCCCACGTCCCGCCTTCTGTGCTAGCAGTTGTTATTTTTATTATGGAACGTTTTGATGCTGAGACGGTAATAGTGTGTTCTGTCCAGCGTTGAGATCCCGTGATTGACGTGCCCCTCAGCCAACAGCGTACCTTGTTTGTGACACGTTCAGGTGGATGGCGTGGAGCATGCTCAGTCTGTTTGGAGAGTGGCTAAGCATGTGATTAGTCCAGAAGTGAATGGTACAGCAATGCAGCATATGGGAGTCTGTCTCTCTGCTCCCTGTAGGTTTAAACTGAACATCTTCAAATTAGTCAGAGAGAGATCAAAGCAGCCCTCGCCATCCTCATCGAGAGGAAGGCTTTGAACTTCCTCCTCCCTCTCCTGTGAGTGTGTGTGTGTGTGTGTGTGTGTACGTGAGAGGGAAAGAGAGCGAGAGAGAAGGGATGAGATGGGGTGGTGTGCTGGTATGGAAATGAGTGAAATCTCATGAGTGTGTTTCTGAGAGGTGAGAGAGTTTCTTTTTGATCACGTGTGTGTGTGTTCATGTTCATTCCTGTCATTCACTTACACAGATTTTATTCCTTGAAATTCATTAATTACTTGGTTCATTTTGTTATGATTTCAGCATTTAAAAACTTTATTGGCTAATGCTTTAATCAGAAACTGTCCACTACATTTGCCCTAAAAACCGTATCATGCTTAGATTATTCTCTATTGTAAATTAGCCTATATAAATTATTATTTAGGGGTTAAATTATTATTTTAATATTATGTTGGGCATTACTATATTAAAATCTAGGATATAGGTCATGTTGATATAGTCAATTAATTTTATTGATTACAGAAGTGTCAAGAATGTTTTTTTTCAGGGTGTATTTTTCTCAGATTTAATTTGCATTGATAGAATAGAATAGAATAGAATAGAATAGAATAGAAAGGAATAGATATATTAGAATAATTTATTAGGTGTGCATTCATTATCAGCTGTAGATGGCTTTTCAACATTAATAGTTTTTTTTAACAACAACAAAAAAAAAAAAAATATATATATATATATATACATGAAGAGGCCCATAACAAGAATACCATGAAAATAACATGACAAATATATATATATAAATCTTTATTAATTAATTATGAAATCAAATCAATAAGACCATGTCTTTAAGACTAATCTTCTAAATGTGCAATATTGAGTTTATATATATATATATATATGTAATAAACGGCTGATCTTGATGTTAGGTAATGTTTGTACAGTCTCCCATTTTACTGTGATGGCTGACAGATGCTGAGATTCTGCTAGATCCTCTGTGTTTTCATCTAAAAATTAAAAATAAAAACATATTCTGCATCTACAGGTCACTACATGAAAAGGCCCATAACAAGAATACCATGAAAATAACATGACAAATGTCAACTTAAATACAACCATGAAATATATATATATCACCCATATAGGCATATTTGCCCCCCTCATTCTTCTATATCTAGGGTGTTTTGTCCTTTTTTGCCATATTTGTCCTGAACCCTGGTTCATTTCTGATTCATTTCTGTTGCAGTTCCACATTAGACGCATAATCACATTATGCAGCTTATTGTATTTTCATGTTTATGTGAAATTGCAGACTGCAGTGAGAAGCTTCGCTCTAATGACAGAAATTATAATTCCGATGAGAATTCACACGAGGGAGATTGTACAGCTAATGTAGGCCTTATGATGATCCGAGAGGTTCAAAGAGAGATGAGTAACAGGCTCGCACCATCAAGTCATTCGATTTTATTGAATGTGTTGTTTTACATCCTTGAAGCATTCCCACACTTTCTTAAGCATCTCTCGCCTCCTTCAGTCTACACCTGTCTCGTCGATCTGTTTAACAGATGGCGATTATCTCGGTGTGGTAATTTAGTCGCTCATTTAATCCAAACTTCTGTTACCCTCCCGCTCCTTCGGTCACCTGCACCTCAATCGAGCAGTGCACCTTGGGTGCTACAAATATACACATATCTATAAAACTATAGACTGTTTGTACTCAAACCAAATAGACTGTCTCAGTATAGTGGCACAAAGATAGTTTGAGATCTAACAATGCCTCCACTGACTTATTTCCTGAGAGTAGGGCTTGTTAATGCAGCTCTTGGCAGCTGCTGCCCCCTTGAGGTCTCTGGTCAGCACTGTGGGATCTCGGTGGGATTCACAGTCCTCAAGTGGCATGTCACCTTGGAGTAGTCTAGCCTGCGGTTGCTGTGGCAACAGGGAGCAGCGGATCAATTGCACCGCAAGCGTGCCAATACACAACCAAGTCATGCTTTGTTTTGTACCGCTAACTATATTTTCCTCTACGGAGGACATCGTCTTTAGAACTTCTGTAAAAAAAATACGCTTTGACTTTTTCTCAGGCCACTCATTTTCAAGACAAACGGCCCCTTTATTGTTCACAGTGGAAGAGCAAAAAATTATTTAGTGTTTGTTATATTGTTACTGTAGCGCAACTATAACTGTGACTTGTCACTTGGATAATATGTAGTAATAGGAATACCCATTTAGAACAATTATGTTACTTACAAAACGTACTTATTTTATCATAATGCATGCTTAAAAATAAAGATACAAATAAGAAAATTAAGAAATGATGATTCACTGAAAGTTTTCTCACCTGTAAGAAATTCAAGTTTAATTCTTGTGCAGATTTGGAGACATGTATCATTCTCTGCATTGAATGGGTGCCGTCAGAATGAGAGTGGTAATTGGGTTTGGATGGGGTAATAGTTGGAATGATGTTATTCTATGTATATCCATAACATATTTTCTCAGGTATGTTATGCGACACAGTGTCTACAGAATAAGCAACAGAATGTCTGTTTAATCTTTCCTCATCATTACCCAAATCGCTTTCTGATAACTTCAAAAAACATCCACTGAATATGTTTTTTTCAGTAGATTTTGGATTAAATTCAGTGTAGCCTCTCTGGGATCTTTGACTTGTTAACTCAGATCCTTTGTAGTGAATGGGTGCCAGCCTAAAAAAGAGTTCAGGCAGCTAATAAACACATTAGAGAATGAGACGGGAGTGGATTTTCACTCCTGTCCCGTCCCACTCCCATAGAAAGAAATCCTGTCCCGTCCCACTCCCAGACCAAAGTTTAAAAAATAATCCCATCCCATCCTGCTCCTGGTAAAATGACTCCCACTCCTGTACCGCTCCCATATAAATACAAAAGGATGGCTTCTTGGACGGCTGGGTCATTTAGTTATTTTTTAATTGTGTTACATTGTAGGCGTATTAAAAGGAAACTACAAAATATTGCATGATTTACTTATTTTTTTTCGTCTTTCCTATTGGTTGATTCCCGCTCCCCTCTGCTCCTGTTAACTATTTATCCTGTACCGTCCCAATCCCGTGATTAATAGCAAATATGACTCCCATCCCGCAGGAATTCCCGAAAAAATGTCAGCCTCTAGATTGGAGCACAAATAACTCTTTAAATACACATGATAACGAGAGGACAATGAGAGATGATGAGAGAGGAGGAAGTAATCAAAAACAATAGTGACAAACCAGGGGGCCGGAGACACAAGGAAACAGACATTTTAAACATAAAAATCCACGACTGACTAGACAGGGGAACACTGACAGTCCGGGGTGGAGTGCCCTCTGATGGAGCTCGAGGCCACTCCAACTAGCCAATATAACAGCTCATATGTTTGAACTTACATTGGGTCAGAAAATGCTGACAGAATTTTCATTTTTGGGTGGACTATCTGTTTAATGGTCCTAAAATTATGCTTTATTTTCTTTACACAAAAAACAATAACTTATTTTATGGTGAAATATGATATGGGTATGTTTTTATCAGGTTTATACAAGAAAATGGTAGAGTCAACTCACCTCTTCCCATTTGGAAAAGCGATCAAAGTCTGTGTAGGTGAAAATGCGCTGATTTTGTTTTCTTTTAGATCTTTCCATTGCACTGATTTCTGTATGATACTGACGCTCCAGTGGTGTTTGACAATTTGACTCTGTTTGATAAAGGTCCACTTCATACTGCATATGAATGACAAAGCAGAGCTCATCAGGTACTCCATGAAAAATTACTTTTTAGTATAGGATGATTAAATGTGCTAATTTTCTAGGGACAATCCCATTTTTTGCCCAGCTTTACAGCAGGGACTGTCTCCTGTTTCCATTTTTAAAATCTGGTTGTCTTAATTTGGGTAGCACACACACACACAGCTTTGCCCTCACTAGTGGCCTACCTGACTAAAGAACTTCTCTTGCCAACCAACCACCAGTTCCTCCACATCAGTGGCTGTGTTAGAAAGAAAAAGACAAAAACATTATCCACTATATACCAGGGAATTATGGTGACAGGTTTATATCAGCATCCTTCACATACTGGAAGCTGCTTGTGTCTGAGAGCTGAAGGTGTCCAGCTCTATAACTCCTCTCTCTTGTTGAGAAAGCACTTGCTGATGGAGATGTTGCGTCAAAGCAGCTGTGGGGGTCACACGTTGTATGCGCACTCTAAAACAGAAAAAAACACAATTGGAGTAACGTTAATAGGCAATACATATTGTTTTAGGGAATATTGATTGCAACTGTATTATCTTGAAGTCTAATTTACATAAAGTGATATGTGGACTTGGTAAACATTCAGGAATCACAGTAAAGAGACTTTTACAAAAACAAGTATTACGGCAGGGTACTTTAATATATATCATGGAATTCATACCTGTTTACATTGTGTTACAAGTTGTTTCTAAGAATACCATGGCACTACACATAGTAAAGACATTTGGTGCGTTTAATACTGCGTAAACTATTATAACGTTAGATGTCAAGTACATTGAATCAGGCGACGACGCTTACCGTATTCTTAAGTTTTTAACTGCATCCCGGGAACGGTAAACCGATTCTCCGGTGTCCGTGCACCAACCGTCCGCCATATCTGACACACGGCCTCAAAAGATAGAAGTCTTTAGCTTAAGTGTATCACTTGCATCGGTTGACTAAAAAACTCATACCAAGTATAAACAAAGATAAGAAGTCTGAACTGATTTAGTTCTTAAGAACTAGAAAATTAATAATAACGCTACACATCCGAGCGTCTCGTTGCATAGTAACAGTACAGGAAGCAGCCGGAAGTCAATCATGCGCATGCTCGGTGCGGAGATAACTACTAACGTTACCCTGTTCTCAAATCAGCTAGCGTTGTTCTTTGACGCAGTACACAGAAACGGTGCGGATTACTGTAGCTGACCTGAGAGCGGAAGTGATAGCAAACACATTCACTTTGCCCACTGCTAGTGAACTGAAAGCTGTTGCACGTGGTTGGTTTTGTTGTTGAAAGACGAATCCAATAGAGTGGAATAGATATGCCTGAGGTCGGTTTTTTGATGTATTATTTTATGCGGCTAATTTTGAAATGTCTGCTTTATTTATTGAGCATACAGTGTTGTTGGTGCTTTAATTCTGAAGGGCACTGTATCATTTTGGTTAGCAGCAGCGTCAACACTATTTCATGAATAATTTAATTAAAAAAGGATTAAATAAGGAATAATCTGTAAAAGCAAAATAAAGAGTTGAAATTGACTTCTTTAACCAAATTTTCCTCTTGTCTTGTTTCCCAGCAGGAGTTCAGCTGATGATGTCAGTCAAATCTGACCAGTCGACTTTAAAACCATGTAACTAGATTCATTTTGGCAAACAAAAACCAACAAAACATCTTAAAATGCTTTATGCTGTTTAACAGGGCATATATGAGTTAAGTTATTAAAAGCAAATATGCACGCATGGAAAACAAGTATCCAAGTATTTCTAGCTTCCAGTCGAACTTCGAATAGATGTTGCTTGGTAGGGCTAAAGGAAATATATTTGACACCTTTCACACAACTTGCAGGCTATAGTTGCACAAGAGCACTTTTTTGTCCAAGAGACGATATTTCAAAGTCAGGTGAGAAATTTACATCTAGCAAAATCAAAAAGACATTTTCGTCTAAGCAGCATAAATATGCTGCTGCCAGAGATGAGATTTCCAGATCAACAAAAACACAGAAGGGAAAAGTGTCATCGGAGCTTAAGAAACTGAGGTTTGAGGATTTCAGTGAGTCAGAAAGCGGATGGATTTCAAAGAATATCCGGAAAGAATCTGAGTTACGTGAAGATAAACAATTAGAGATTGTGTTCGGTGTGGCCCCTTGTTTGCTGGCCCTCACGCAAAGTAGGAGGAAGCTGAGCTGCCTCTTTGTGAAAAATGGGGAAGGGCCGCAGAGAGACACGATTTTGAGGGTCTGTCAGGAGGCTGTTAAACGGGGTGTGCAGATACAGAGAGTCAGTAAGCAAACACTTGATAAGATGTGTGGTGGTAAAGTGCACCAGGGGTTGTGTCTGCAAGCAAGTCCTCTTAAGTTTATCACTGAGAAAAAACCCATAACATCTCATGAGGTGAAGAATCATAAGGCATTATGGCTGGTTTTGGATGGAGTGCAGGATCCGATGAATCTCGGTGCTATTTTGCGGTCTGCATATTTCCTGGGAGTGGATCGAATTGCCAGCAGCATTCATAACAGGTGAAGTTAAAAGAGGCATTTGTGTTTAATTCCTTATAACATTGGTAAATGGAATGTATGACCATTTATTTGGTCATGTGTTTTGTTAATGATTGAATAAAATGTGTTTTTTACATGAAACTCTGTATTAACCAATGAAATATGCTTGTGATTATTTGTTGTCTTTGTTAGCTGTCCTCTAACGCCCACAGTGAGTAAAGCCAGTGCTGGCGTGATGGAGGTTATGGAAGTGCTTGGCTACAGCAACTTAAGAGATATGATTAAGGTCTGTAAACTTATCCTGCCACATCACATCTTTTTGGAACATAGACATAGATGTTCAAATATCGGATATGTTTCTGATTTAAACCTTATATGGAGGTGGCTCAGAATGGATGTGAAAAATTGGATCTTGTGCAAATGTATTTGTTTACAATCTGTGTCACAGATTGAAAAAAGAATCTTTTAGTGCCAAATAAATATAGCCAAAGTTTCCATTTGTAGCCAGTAGAGGGCAGTTAAATAACTCAATTGTGGTTTAGTTCATGGTTTTACAAATTGGTCCAGGCAGCCATAGCGATTGATTTATGGATTTATGGGTGATTATTATGTATTAGCAATGCTTGCTAATCAAATCACAACTCTGAGCTCAAACAAAGTGTACGTTTCAATTGTACAAATCAATACGAATTTAAGTGTTATTGCATTTATTTTATTTTTTTAGTGCAAAGCAACACAAAAAATTTTATTAAAATGAGCACAATTAAGAAAAACGTATAAAAAAAAATCTGAAAGAAGTCCCATTAAATTATACTTGAAATTTTGTAAATAAATATATAGTGACAGTGCAAAAGCCTAAATAATAAACATTTATGCTATCACTATTTTTCTACGTATATTTTTTGATATTACATTTAAAATGTATAGCTTATAATTCAGGAAGGGTCTAATTTGCAAGAGGAACATCATACATATCTAAACGTAAAAAAAAAATAGTGAAAGAAATGCAGATGCAATTAAGAAAAAAAAAGTAAAATGTTAATAGTAAACATTATTTTTTAAATAATTATAGTGAATGGAAAATCCCATCTGTAGCCTGTAGAGGGCAGTAAAAGAAAACAATTGAGGTTTGTGGCAGTTTCTCAAACGGAAGACTGCATGCTCCAGAGGATGCATTTGTTGGATGCATACGTCATCAAGCCTGGGCAACAATTAATGGCTATAACCGAATTTATTTTTATATCATAGGTGAAAAGAGAAGAGGGTTGGCAAGTAGTTGGTACTGTTGGGTTAGAGGAATGCAGTCCTGAATCCACAGTTGTGCCATGTTCAGATTTCAAGATGTCCAGCCCTACACTGCTGTTAATGGGTAACAGGAAGTGTGTGTTCAAACATATTTAGACTGATAATTGTTGTGTTCTCTTTGGGTTACACTGGTTTGTCTGTGCGTGTGCTATCAGGTGGAGAGGGTGACGGTCTGTCTCCAGAACTGCGTCAGTTGTGTGATGTCTTGATTACCATCCCTCCCCGCAGAAACCTGCACCCTGGAGTAGAATCACTTAATGTGTCCGTAGCCACAGGTATGTTTATATGAGTAAATACTGTTCTGAACTACTGGTAATCTGATAACATTTTTTAAAATGTATTTTACATTCTTTTTTTTTACATCAGCTCAGGGTAAACATAAATTTCTACATTTAAAAACGTTTTTTAAATAAAAATATTATAAATTACAAATAAGTTAAAATAAAATAATGAAAAATATAATCTGTAAATGAATGTGTAGCTGATATGTAGTTTTTTTTATTAAAAAAAATATATATATATATATACACACACAAATAAAAATAAACATATCAGCAAGCAGCGATTACTGTGATTCAAATGCTTCAAGGCATTTAAGCACAGGAAAAATAGATTACTTATTAAATCAAATATAGCAGTATGCAGTATGGCAAATGCAGACAGTGTACAATAGAAATGTTTTTGTGTCATGGCTGTTATAGCATCAGCTGTGTCTGATCTCCTTAAAACTTTGCATACTTGTTTAGAATCATCTGTGGATTGCGTTCACCAAATACGATTTCATGAAGTTCTGAGTTTTCGTTTAGGTTTTAAAGTCTTTTGGGTAAATTTGCACAGGCCCCTTTAATAAATGAAGGCAGATTTCACTGAGTTTCAGGACTCCATATATGAATATAGATAAATTAAACATATTGATTGTTAATTCATAATGCATTTTTATCTAGTTAATTTGCTGTCTTTTAATGTGTTGGCTAATTTTTACTTTTGCCAGCCATTCTGCTGCACTGTCTTCTGTCCACACGCACAGGAAGATGATGATGATGATGATGGCAACAACGACAAGGCAGCAGCATTATTTACTCAGACGTCTCTCATTAGCCCCCTACAGTGATTAATGACTGGATTACTTCATCAATTAACAGTCTGAGTGTCTGGAGAGGTTCATTGATCAGATAAAGAGAGGCTGTAGATGCATTCTGGACCAGTTACTGACTATGACCACCTTGTTTAAGACAAGACCTCATTACACAGGGTCAATAGTGGAAAACATGATTTTATAAACAGACTTGTAATGTTTGTTTATTCATTTTCTTCCTGAAGGAGGTTTGTTTGTGTGCTTTATTACTGTAAACATTTGATATATGCAGACGGATGAAAAGTTATGCTAATTTTATTTTTAATAAATATAAATGATGTATTTGAAACAGTATGGATTAAGCTGTACAATACAAAAGATATTTTAGGCCAACATGGCTAAAGAAAGTGTGTTGTTGGATGCAGTATTTTCAGTGCTGTGTGGTCTGTTCATTTATTGCTTATTTTGGCAAATGTAGGTCATCCAGGGGCCTGTTCCATAAAACAAGTTTACCAAATAAGCCAGGCTTTTAGCAGATAGCCTGACTTATTTCAAACCAAATTAACTGGCAATAAGTTAGACTAACTGAAATAAACCTGGCTTATTTGGTAAACTTGTTTTATGGAACAGGCCCCAGGTATGTCTTGTGTAGTATAAAAATGAGGTGGCATTAACTCTTCTATTCTAACTATTATGTTCTTATACATCAAAAATACGTACAATGTATTTATTGTGTACATATTGTATTTCACAAACACTTTTTCTGCTTTTGAGGATACGGGTAAAGTTAGTGACAGGATTGGTGGTATGGGTAGGTTAAGGTGCAAGGGATGGGTCAACGATGTAATTAATTACAGATGCAATTGCATTGCTAAATAAAAAAAAAATACAATGTAAAAAAACATAAATGTACACAATAGGTAGGTAATAGTAGCTGTACCAAATGATTAATGTACATGTAAGTATAGTTAAGGCCATTTACTATAAAGTGGGACCCAAAAATGTTAAATTTTTTGGGTTGCACTGAAGCCTACACTGCAGAAATCAAGCAAGTTCAATCTTAGGCAGCAGGTGGCACTGCATATATATAAATTAGTAGATGAACATTGAGTTTTTTCTGTGACAATTAAGATGAGGGATTGACACATGGATACTGGTGCTAAACCAGTAACATCTAACAGCGTTTACGTAAAGTTCATTGAATGGATATCTCACGCCTCCATTTCCCTTCACGCTTCACAGCGAGATGCTGACTGCAGGTTATGGACCAAGATGGTTTACAATTAAACTAAAACGTGCACGATTGGCACGCCTGCAGGGAGCAGGGCAGGACGATTAAGCTACTAATACTATAGACAGTTAGACCTCGCTTTAATTTTACCCATAGCTGCAGGGGAGAGGGAGATATGAGATTGAATGTAATGAAGCAAGCTATTGTTTTTTGCAGGGAAGAATGATCTGAAGGTCTTTGTGACTGGAACAGCTATCTGCTGAGGTTGTGTTGCTCACCAAAACAGCCAATTTGTTAATCCTTCCAATAGTTAAATGGACAGTTTTGTGGATTTGTTTAATAGTAGTAACCTCAACAAGCCATTTAGACCACTGAATATCAACGTTTTCATCTGTTTTGGCTTTAAGTCAGAAATGTATTCATAGAGTGTGGGAACAGTTGTTAAATTTCATTATAGCAGAGTATTATAGCAGATATATTATTTCATTGTATTATTTTGTTACAGATATATTTCATGATTTTAAGACATCATTGGAGGATTACTAAGGCTCTTAAGGTCATCTCATAGCCTACTTTTGAGTGTTTCTAAGATCAGGGTTATTGCAGTTAATTACACTAAAACCTAAAAAACAAACAAACAAAAATTATTATAAATACATACATACATTTATATTTTTAGAGTTTGTTATATATAAATATATTTAATTTATAAACATTTCTCTTATTGTCACGCTGTCATGTGTCTGTGCCTGTGTTTATGTTGTTATCTCATGCCATGTGTTCCTGTATGTTTGTTTTCATTTCGTTCTCCCCATGTGGTCTTGCCAACCTGTAACTCCGCCCCTGCCAGCTGTGTAGTCCAGGTGTCCCGTGTTATGTCCTTGATTGTCTGTGTATTTAACCATGCTCAATGTCCTGTATCTTTGTCAGTTGTTAATGTTGCTTGAGTGTGTATGTCTCGTTCAGCTCTCTGTGTGTGCTTAAATAAATGTCCTTCATGATTAATCTCCGCTTCCGAGTCTTCGTCTCCTCTGCTGAAGAGTGATCGCCGGCAATACGTTACAGAACGACTGACCACAACAAAGATGGCGTTCACGACCGCGAATGCGTTCATCTTTCCGGACTTCAGTCGGTATACTCGGCCCCATGCACTGCTAGGAACCATGCACAGTATGGAGCCAGGAGAGCCGTTCAAAATTCTTGCGGTTGCCAGCCAGCAAGTAACGGGTCCTAACCTCGTATCACGGTCCGAGGAGCCGTGTCCAATAATGTTGGTTCCTGTTTCACGGCCAGGAGTGCCGTGCAAAATCTTTGCGGTTCCCAGTCCGCACCAGTTGGGTCCCAGCCCCGAATCGAATCCCGAGCGTTACTCAAGTAAATTGAGTGTTCTAAACATCCATTACAAATTAATGATAACAATGTTCTTTATAACACACACATACAATTTCAGAAAAAAATAAGGTAATGATTTTCAAAACAACTTTTCATTTTATTACAGACATTTTGAAACAAAGCAAAAACAAGCGGATTTGGGAACTGCTTGTAAACAGTGGAGATATGAGTTTAGTGTGGCACTGGCCTGGATACACAAGTATTGGGTGATCCAAATGTAGCAGTAATGCAGCACATGCCAGTCCATAAACAAATGGTTGAGGCAGATTTTTTGCAGTACTTTCCTGAACAATGATGGCAGAAAACCCCTGGGTCATAGCAGAGAAGATCTGGAGAAGTAATTTATCTTCACTGAACAGAACAGACACTAGTGCCCACACTGCATCAACATCAGACACCTGTATAGAAAAAAAAAAAAACAATATTAGTAGGTAAATGTGGATGATTAATTTTCAGTGTTATCTACAACTACACCCACCTGCCACTTTATTAGGTACACCCCGTAGTACCAGGTTGGCCCCTCTTTTGCCTTCAGAACTGCCTTAATTCTTCGTGGGATAGATTCAACAAGGTACTGGAAACATTTCTCAAAGATATTGGTCCATATTGACATGATAGCATCACACAGTTGCTGCAGATTTGTCGGCTGCACATTCATGATGCGAATCTCACATTCTACCACATCCCAAAGGTGCTCTATTGGATTGAGATCTGGTGACTGTGGAGGCCATTTGAGTACAGTGAACTGTAGCATTTGAACCAATCAGGTGCAAGCTATTTGTTACATTTAACAAATAATCTTTGTCGATTGCGATGATTGGCGGACGAGGCCAGCTGCCTCGTCACAATAGTAATACATTGAATTGATTGGTTAATTGAGATGAAAAAACAACATTTTGATCTTAAAATATGCCACTGTTTTTGATTATTGTTTGGTTCAATGAAGAATATAAATATCCATAGAGTTATTTGCTGTATAGTGGGAAAAGGTTTTTTAAAAATGGTTATTTTACTGTTGACAAAAAGGGTCTTTGGGGAACCCAAAATAGTTCTTGTATGTCTTTGCTGCAAAAACCCTCTTTGGAAACCTTAATTTTTAAACAATTATATGAACAATAGAAAGTATTACTGCTCGCTTTAGCAGGAACCCTTAATAGTCTCCACTTCACTGGTACTTGCTCAGTGAGCAAATTATTCAGATTCTCCCTCTGTTTACAAAATCGAAGGCAAAAGTCAACATTCGTAGAGCTCCACTTTCCTCTGGTGTGACATTTGTCTTTGTTTTATCAGCTCTCAGGATGAGTCGTGGGTGTGTCTGCTTTTCTCGCCTTTGTGTCGGCAGGTTAGATTGACTGGCATTTCCCCCTCCCCAGAGTGCAGTTCTATTAATCTGTTTAATATGCCACAGAAAGGAGCAAAGTAATGGAACAGCCGAGCGTAAAAGATGCCTGCTAGCTGTGATAGCCGGAGGACAAGGCTGAGGGAATTTCTTAGTTCTTTTAGCACATGCAGTATAGGACCAAAATGGAGTCTTATGAAGAGAGAGAAAATCAGTTGAACAGATTCAGAAAGAACTATCTATCTATCTATCTATCTATCTATCTATCTATCTATCTATCTATCTATCTATCTATCTATCTATCTATCT
>JAUCMT010000054.1:8930406-8942674 GCA_032357475.1 Enteromius thamalakanensis | reverse complement strand
CCTGTCCCGTCCCACTCCCATAGAAAGAAATCCTGTCCCGTCCCACTCCCAGACCAAAGTTTAAAAAATAATCCCGTCCCATCCCGCTCCCGTTTAAAATGACTCCCACTCCTGTACCGCGCCCATATATATATACAAAAAGATGGCTTCTGGGACGGCTGTGTTGTATAGTTATTTTTTAATTGTGTTACATTGTAGGCGTATTAAAAGGAAACTACAAAATGGTGCATGATTTACTTATTTTTTTTTCGTCTTTCCTATTGGTGGATTCCCGCTTCCCGCTCCCGTCTGCTCCCGTTAACTATTCTTCCTGTACCGTCCCAACCCCGTGATTAATAGCAAAGATGACTCCCATCCCGCAGGAATCCCACGGGAATCCCGTGACCCGTGGAATTCCCGAAAAAATGTCAGCCTCTAAAACACATCACAGTAATCTACAGAACTCCTGTCCAGCAGTTAATGTGTTGTGAAGCAGAAAGCAGCATTTAAAAGATTTTTAACTTCAAACCATTGCTTCTGGCTAAAATTCATGTCTATAATGCAAATTGACATTTCCTCTGAAAAGTCTGAATCAGGAGAGAAATATGCACTTATCAAGCACCGTTTACAAGCTACAATCTGACGGCACCCATTCACTGCTTGGTAAGCAAATGATGAAACATGAAAATAAATATAGTGAAAATTAAATAAATTAAATCCAAATTCTTGGATTGCCTGAGGGTGAGTAAGTTTTGGTCAATTTTGGTGCGTTTATTATAGTGGAATATGTATTTTACTTATTTATTGTGAGCAAATGTTCATTAAAAGGTTTTATAATGAACCCAAACTGGTTCTGGTATATGGCATCACTGTAAAAAAAACCTTTTTGAAACCTTTATTTTTAAGAGTCACTGCATTATAGCCAAAGTTCGTTTGCTTTGTTTCTTCTGTTCTTTGTGCTGGCATTTGTCATGTATGAATGATGGAATTAAAGCTGTTAAAATCTGATCTAAATTATAAGATCCTTTTGTCAGACTTCGTCTGTGCACCAGTAGTCACCTAGCAACAACCAAATAAAAGTGTGAGCATTCTGTTGTCTGCGCCGTGCGTGGTTTCCTGCATTACTGAGCTGAAACATGCTCTCACGCACATAAGCGTGTGTTTGCCATCATTATAGAAATGTATACGGAAGGTCAGTGGCTATTATATGGCTGAGAGATTATATTCCATTTGATTTTCTACTCTCAGGCCATTACTACACAATTTTTATCATGCTCAGTGGTCGTGATGTTCAAAGCGAGAGGGTTCGTGCCGCTTTTGTTATCTCTTCTGGCCTTTTGGAATCACACTTAGATATAACATCATACCCAAAATGACTACACATGATGACTACTTTCTGATGTGGAAAATGGTTTGAAGACACAGACAAAAATGGGAATTCTCTGAGATGTGCCACCTCTCACAATAGCCAAGGAGCCCTATAATTTCATGGCGTGTTAGGACAGAGGCAGGAGATGTCTCTGGCGGGTGTTTGGCTGGAGGGCCTCGGAGCCTGATATCACATGCCGAATGATAACTCTCAGAGAACCGCTTGCCTCTGCTCCAAAAAAATAAAAAAAATCTCCTGCTGATCACACGCTGCTGCCGCCCCAGCAAGGGGAATAGCCTGGAACAAGAGAGATAAAAGAGGTCAGTCCCTTTGTTTGTCCAGCCATCCATCCATCTGTTTATCTGTCTTTTCAAAGCACTATGCACAACTGCTGTGTGCGCTATGCAGAAACATCAAGCAATCTTAAAATCATGTTTATTTGCACACATTTCCCCCACAGGTATGCACGCTTTTGAATTTTTGGATATTCCGCATCTTTGATGCACATGACGGTCTGTGCATGTAGGGATTTTGTTGCAAATACTTTTATTTATATTTTAATGACACTGCTCTTTGAAGTGTGAGGGTGCAGTGTTTGCAATTTGCATAGCTCTAGTGTTTTCACAATTCAATCCGGAATTGTTTTACGGCAGCGCCCCCTAGTGTATTGTATTAGAAAGCGCAGATTGTCCGCTATAGATATTCTGTGTAGCTGTTTGGTTTTGTTTATAGTTCAAGAACAATGCTTTCATAGCAAAGCTGAAATATCTCAGCAGATGAAGTCTTCCACCGACATAAGCAGTAGTAGCTCGAGGGATGCAGAGAAATTCACAAACCTGCTCAGTTGGTTCAGTTGACTCAGTCAGGGACAAAACCTATAATTATAATTATATTATAATTATTTTGTTAAATGTTAGTTTTACTTTATGTACTGATAAAAATAAATGAAAACTATAGGCATAGTATTAAAAAAACAAAACAAAACAATAACATTAATAAATATTTAAATTTAAAAATGAGAGAAAAAAATACTAAAAAGTATATTCTCGCAGTTATCCTGAAATAACACTCATTAGGAATTAAAAAGAAGTTCTTTAACCACTTTAAATTGATATGCTCTTCAGCATTACTGTTAGCTGAATTCACATTTCCAAGTATAACTTAATATTTGAAGCTTCAAAAATAGCATTTAAAAGCATTAGCGACGATTTTAATGACTTATTTTATTGTTGTTGTTCTATATCATCCGTTAGTTTGGCTATGTTTACATTTTGCCTGGTTTTGGCATTGTGCTTTTCTTAAATGAACACTAGATGGCGGTGCATCATCATTGCAATAGGTTTGCGTTATTGAGCGGTTCATTTCTTGGGTTTGTTGACTGTTCGGAAAGAGTTTAGAGTGTCTAGAGTGATGGTTGCAACTTGTTTAATAGCTTTAAATTAAGCTTTTGGTTTCTGTGGCATAATGAAAACGACTAAATTGTTGTGCAATAGTTATTACATCACATGCCACTTTTTCCATAAAAACTCAACGTTGCGTTTTTCCCAACCCGCAAATGTGCCCACCTTTACATGTGTTGTAGATAAAGTGGCCTTGGACTTTGGCTGGAAGTGTTGAAGCTCACTTTTGGGCCTCATCCAGACGAAGCGATTAATCCCTCACAGCACGTGCTCTCTCCCCCATTCACTTCCTCCGTGTCCAACAAGAGACACGCGTCAGGTCACACAAGCTACAACACACTGAATGTAACAGTTCATGAGTTTGGTTTTACTGTTTGATATCTGTGTCTATTCTAGTATAGTTTATCACAGATCTTAGTTTATTTAGCCTATTTTAGGCCAAACTATAAATTCAGAGAAAATATATAAGGGAACCCACTGCTGCTAGATTTGCTTCAGTTTTAGGACTACAAAAACTGAACCTCTCTGTAGTTTTTATTAACTTTTTATGCACGGTTTAATAATAAATTTATTAATTTGTCATCAAACCTTCAATAGTTTTATCACTTTTGTTAACTAACTGGTTCACAATGCTGCCAAAGTGGGAGAGTACATGTATGCTGTGCATTAAGGTGATCATTAGTTAACTAAAAATAAACATTTTATTTCTTCAATACTGCGTTAATTCTATGTAACTGATTAGAATATTACAGAATGTTAGTCCCAATAGCTGTTTACTACAATGTGCCGGCCATGAATTGCGTTATGCCATCATTTGTTCAGCAGTTATCATTGCTATAGTTGATTTTAGGAGCATGGCAGTTTCTAATCTTCTTAATTAAAACGCCCTCCTGATTGGACAGAGTGATAATCCCGCTGGGCCTCGCGCTCTTACTCACTCGCAAGTAGGACTGCGCGCGAGTCTCAATCTGCCCAGGGCGAGGGCAAGACGCACTGCAAGAACGCGCGCGAGTTCATACGACGCGTCTAAAGTGCACGCAACATCGCTGTCTGCGCGGAAGAGCGTGATAGGGGAAGAAAGATCTCTATCAAACAGTGTCTTCATTTGCAGCAGCCCTTTGGAGAACGCCAACAAAAGAAAAGAAAGAAGACAGCGCGAGGAAGCTTTCAAGAGCGCGCCAAAGTTTTCCATTCGCTCCGTTTTTTTGTTTTAGTTTTATTTCGTTTCTCCAAAATGAATGTTGGCGAAGAGAACTTGCTGAAATCGATCAGCAACGACACCCTGCTGGACCTGACGCAGCGCTACGGACAGTCTGCCTTCAGCTTCGGCGCTGGCCATGGTGCTGGAAGTCCCGGCCGCTTCTCCCTCACGCCTGCCGCGGATTTCCTCTCCGGTCAAACGGGAAAGTCGAACGAAAGCGGCGGAGAGCAGACCAGCGACGAAGACGACGGCTTCGACCACATCGAGTCTCGCAAAAGAGGCGCAGGTTTCGACGAAGAGAAGCATCCGGGCGCGCTCGGCAAGAAGCCGAAGGAGCAGAGATCTCTCCGGCTGAGCATCAATGCGCGCGAGCGGAGACGCATGCACGACCTGAACGACGCGCTGGACGGCCTGAGGTCTGTGATCCCCTACGCGCACAGTCCGTCTGTGAGAAAACTCTCAAAAATCGCAACTTTGCTTCTTGCAAAAAACTACATCCTAATGCAGGCGCAGGCGCTGGAGGAAATGCGCCGGTTGGTGGCTTATCTGAACCAAGGACAGACTATAACTTCGCCGATTCCCACCGCGCTCGCGCCCTTCGGACAGGCGGCCGTGTATCCGTTTTCGAGTACGGCTCTGGCCACCTGCGCGGAGAAATGCAGCTCGTTCAACGGGACCCCGTCCAACCTGTTCAAACACTGCAACGACAAGCCTTGACTTCCACGCGCTGAACTCTTCCTGCTTCATCCTTGCGTTGCTCTGAATTCGCGTTGTTTTGTTGGGAACGGGCTTAGGTCTGATTCAAAACCCCCGCTGCGTGTTTAAGTAACTATGATGATTTATTAGATAATACCGCAAATAATGTTTACTGATGGACACGGTATTACTGGAACAAGCTTTTAAACCCCTCCCTTTTTAAAAGCCTTTTCCCATTTATCCCAAGTGATGGATTGAAAATGATTAGTATTTGTGTGAAAAACTAAAACATACAAACAAGAAATTCTATGTTCACAGCTTGCCGAGGACTTATTTCTCAATTCAAGCATCATCTCTTTCGGTTTCAGCGTTGTTGGTGAACTATGCAACTACTGCAATTCCCCACAAATAATAATTTCTTAAAAACTTGTGTCAGAATTTAATAAACAGAAGCTGAGCTGTCTAACCTCCATCGGTGTATTAGGAAACACGGTGTAACATTCTCAAATGTTTGGCCTAAAAGATTTAGTTTTTGTTATTGCACAATTCACTTGATTGTATTGTACAACTGTGAAGAATACTTGATCAAGCCTACACAGCATTTGATCTTGTTGCGACATGAGTTTCATACTGTATATTGTTTATATGTCTTTATAATTAAAACATATATCTATGACAATCTCTCTTGTTTTCTGCCATACATATATGCTCGCATTACTAACTCAATTTCTTTTTAAACTCTTTTAAAGAAATGAAGAATCTTTGCTGGAGGAAAACGTGTAGTGTTTGAAAGTGCTTTATTCATAATATGTACTGCAGATGTTTTTTTTTTTTTTTTTTTACTTATTTTTGGTTTCATATACCACATGCAATGTCATTTTACGTATAATTTAATAACCATTAAAAAGGTTAAAATAGCTGTGGAGTATCCAAAATAAAAGCTTAGTGGTTGCTATTGTTAGTAAACAGGGCCCAACACGTGTACATGCCAACACGAGTGCTTCTGCAACAACTATGTATCGAAGGGTTGTGTCGCGACGTGTATTTGATTTATAATCTCTTAAATTGGACTGGTCTCTGGTCCTCACTGGTAAGATGCGTCCTGCCGCTGTTGTGCAAGCGCCCCGGGGCCGAGAGGACCTGTCCTTGTGTATTTGTGTTTTCTGTAACCTACCCCTTGCACTTATTAACACGATTGTTGCGCCTGTCGTCCCCGGCCTGCTAATGCATGAGCGCTGCAAACGTGATCTAACATTGATATAACAATTTGTTTTAGGCTGTTGTTCTTGATTCTTTAGCCTGGGAGATTTTCGTTTTTAATCGTAGATGTATTGCGCAAACAGCAGAAAAACACCCATAACGCGTTTCAAAAAATGTGAGAATTAAATTCTTAATGCATTAAAGATTATATATTTCAATTGTTAATTTGAAATAGTCCTGAAATGTTATTTTGACCTTTGTTTTGGTGGAAAAAGAGGGCCTAATGATTCCTGAGCTACTTGAAGAAAAAAGTGACTTTTTACCCAATAAACATAAACAGTGACGTTACCAAAAAAAAAAACTCTCGTTGACTGTTATTTTAGTTTACTCACCGTTAGGATATATATTATCAAATGCACACATTTTCTTTAAAACATTCTTTTTAAAGGAGCGACTGTTCCAACAATAGTTGTTTGCCTTTAGCCTAATGTGACACAATGCAGTTCATTAACACTTGTTAAACTGCATAATGAAATTAAGGCTAATAAATATATTTAAGGGAATCAGTTTTGCATATTGTACTGTAGAACTCTTCCATTCGTGAAGTGAGCTACCTAAAATATTGTTTACATATCAAAGAAGCCTAACGTGTTGTATTTGGTGTGTTTTATAGTCATGAGACGTGTTCTTTAAAAAAGAGATTCCCCTCACATTACGCCATCACTTCTAATGAGCTTCAGTCTCTGTACCTGTCCACTAAGTGTGCGCTCGAGAGAAAGTGATCTTGAACTCACGCTGCGGTAAATGAACAGTCATCACTCCCGGTGGGTGCGTCACTACAGTGTCGTGTCGTAACAGCAGTACACCGCTGGCCCGTCGAACCGGCGCTATCCTGTGACTTACAGCTGAACATTTCTGACAAGGAGGAAAGCGGAGATTTAGACTGACAAGCGCGCTGCAGTTTCACTTTTCCTAGTCACTCTTGATTTCATCTAATTGGTGTGGATTAGAAATGTGACCGCTATAGTGACTTTTTTGTTGCCTACTTAAGAACTTGTTTTAAGATGAGTTCCTGGTGATTGTTGTTTTGGTTTTGATTTTTGCAGGACCTCTGATTTTAAAGAGGAATTTTAAATTTGCTAATTAAAAGGTTTTGCACAAAGATGTGGGACAGCCTCCAGTAGGCCTACCTTTAAGAAAGTATAACTAAAAAGTTCACTCACATAAGATGAAAAAGGTTTTATTTTACGTGGATCCTAAGATTTAATTACTAGAGTTTTGATCGCCAATGAAGTCAGTTAACTCGATAATAGCTGATAAAAGACGCTCGCTTACCGCCATCTACTGGCCTAAAATGTACGAAATTTCGAAATGTACAATCTCAAAGTTTCATTGGATTGATTGACGGATATTTAGCACATTAAAATAGAAAGTTCTTACCTAAAAGATTTGTAAAATGTTTTTATTTTTATTTATTTAGATAAAACTAGCTTATAGTCTATTATGTCTTCTTTTTTTACCAACCTGATCTCACGGCAAGTCGTATATATTTTATGAGGTGGCTAATTCATACAAATTTGTACGAATTCATACGATTTCTTCTAAATCGTGCATATTTTACGACTTGCCAATTCGTATGAATTTGTATGAATGACCTTAACCTAACCCGCCCCTAAACCTACCCACTTTAGAAAAAACTATATATCTGCTATGCATTTATCAATTGGAATATATTATTTATTATCTCGACAAGTTATGCAGTTCCTAATTGTTTCACACTATCACTATTTTTAAGATTTATTTCTTTGTGAGCTTTTCTTGAGTATATGTGAAAGTTTATTTAAAATCTGAGCATGTTATGTATTAGAGAACTTTATTCCAATCTATTTAGCGTTTTGCTCAAACATTTGCTTCAGATACTCAATCAGACGAACAACTTTCACATCTTTTAAATGCAAATACCTGTTTTATGTCAGTGCTGATAAGTGTACCATCTTTATCTGCCTCCAAAACAAAAGTCCTTTATTATTAGGGATGCAGCTATTTCTCACGTCTCACAGTATTTGCCCTTCTTTTCTGTGGGTTCACTGCAGAATGATTTCATTACCGTAGCTTGCAGCTTCTGTTTGTGTGTGTTTGTCGCTCTTCGCAGGCGGCTGAGGAGAGGGAAAAACATATGCCCTTAAGTGCCGGACTCTGCCGAGTGTTTCTGACAGCACTGCTGAGAGTCATTAAGCTCTTGAGGAAGCACATCACAACTCTGCCCTCGCTCATGTACATACGTATATAGCTGCACACACATGTTTGGGACCGCGAGCTCCGGCGATGCAAACAGGCCGAGAGCAACAAAGGGGAGATGGGGGCGGACTGCTGGAAACGGCGTTCAGGTTGGTGCTTGTTTATGCACAGCAGACACGCAGACACTGGAAGGCACGCAGGCAGAATGTCAGAGGCCTCTGGAATCAGAAGACGTAGTTTGGAAGGAAATACAAAAGTGTATAAAGCAGTATGTCTGTATGTGGTGACCCTCGATAGACCTGCGTGTGCGTGAGCGCGGGCTGAAGCACTGATTTAGAGGGTACAGATGGTCCGTATGAGATAATTAGCTTCTTTTTATGTCCCTTTGGTGCTGCTTTTTGTTTGTTTTCTTCCTTTTCTTGTACAGTCTCTCCATTTATTCAGGTGGAGATGTGCATTTTTTAAAAGGGGATCCCCATCATCACAGCCCCCCCCTGTTTGCGGCCCAGTTTGTCGTATACAATGACCGGCTAAGTCATTTGGTTCCGAGGAGCCATGTGATTCAGGCCGACGTGAGGGACAATGTGGCATGACGGACCAGCCCTCCGTTCGTTACTCTAATCAGACGTGGATGCGGGAGGGCGGCACTGCCCGTCTAGATGCCCGCTAACGCTCTTAACGTGGCATGCAGGCCCGAACCCTCACCCATCGCCACAAGGCACCTGACACCATGCATTTAAACTGTAGAATTACTGCTGGATGAGAACGAGGAGCGCCGAGGAGAAGAAAAGAAGGTTAATGGTCACAAGGAGGAATAGCTGTAGATTCATAGAGATATGCTGGTCTAGTTTAGCAGATCCAGCTGCAATATCAGAAATTGGCATTTTTGTTTTGTTTTTAATTTCACAAAATATGCCAGGTTTCATGTATAAAGGGCATTTAGGGCGTGATGTTGATTAGCACTAAATACAATAAAAGTAAAAAAAAAATAAAAATACTAAATAAAAAGTAACAAAAGAATAGTTTGGCTTCTTAAATTAATTACTTGTCCATAAAAATAAATACATTGAAATAATAAATAAACAAATTGGGTTGGTATTGAGGCAATTGTTGGGGCTAATATGTAAATATTAAATAACCCATTTGATGTTATTGCCGATGCATTATATGGATGCTAACACAATTTTTTGAGAAAAATTTTTTTTTTGCTTATTAACCATTTCTGTGTAAAGTTTCATTTACTATTGTTCTTGTGTAAAATTATTAGCTTTGCATTTCAAAACATTCAAAAACTGGCCTCATTCACTTTCTTTCATTGTCCCTCACTCTAAACCATATTTTTGTCTTTTAAAATAAAAAAAGGGACATGTGCGAATAGTTTTTTGTGGTAATTACCATGGGAAAACAAAAAGGTTATAGTACACACATCCAAAGCAAAAAAATAAATAAAAATTCTAATAATACAAAATATTCTCACTTCATTTAGAAAAAGTGAAAATGTTTCGGTCCAAGGCCATTGTCAAGCACACACATCTCGTAACATTGGCATAACTTTTAAAAAAATGATTTTATTGTTAGTTCATGTTAGCTAGTGTTATTAACTAGTGTTAACAATCAACATCATACCACAAATGTTAAAGATTGAGCTTAACATTTACTGAAGCCAGAACATTACTTCTGAATCACTGAAATAAAAATACAGAGAAAGTTTTGCTATAAGCCTTCAGGCATGTAGTCTTGCAGTGTCTTGAAAAGCTGCGTAACAGAACGAGAGAGAAAGGAGGAGAGAATAAGTGGTTGTCTCCCAGTTCGTCAGTGTATGTGAGCTGACACACAGGGCAGCCAGTCCACTTCCTCAGCTTAATCTCTGTAATGGCCCTCAGACGCCAAACTGGTGGGGGGAAATTTGGGGAGACGACAAGAGAATAGAAACGCTGAAAAAAGAGACATGCACCAGTTCAACCACATTTCCCCTCCACTGTCAGGGCCATTACATTCATGAACACACAATCAGGGCATTTATGGTAGTGTAGGACATGACATGCTTGCACACTGCTGACACATGCATGCTAAAAAGGTTTCTCTGAAAAAAACATGAATTGATTTTTAAAGATGCAGTAACAGAATTGCCAGACATATGGACATTATGTTGTACATTAATTTATTTAGATGCAACCCTACAGACAATACACCTACACACACACACACACATTCACCCGGTCTGCCCTCCTGCAGGCAGCTTAGGAGAGACTCTGTTTTGTAAGGAGCAGGGGGAGACGGTTAACATCATTAATTAATGCCAGAAACTATATAATTGGCTATCCATAATCTTCCATGCATGCAGGATTCTGACAGGCAGGCAGGCAAAGGTGTGCTGCACTGCAATGGCTAATAAACACAGCAGATTAAATCATAAAGCATCACGCACCATTGTGGGCATGTGTTTTTTGAGGGGAAAAATCATAGTTTAACTTTTAGAAAGAATTAGCTGGTTTCATAGTTTCAAGTTTAATAGTATAACAATCCTACAAAAATGATGCAACGAAATAGTAGCATAATAATGTTGTAATAATAAATAATTTTCATCTTAAGAAAAAGAACAAATCTGGATGAAGCATCTACAGTGAAATGAGGTCGATCTGTAAAATTTTTGTTTTATGTGAAAATTAGATTTTAGTGAAAAAACATGGTCAATTTATCTCCATTGCAAGTGTTTTACCATAATTTCAATCTAAAGTGGATCCCCAAAAAAATCCTTTCTAATCCAAGAATAGCGAATGTCTCCCGTGATAGTTGAATAGCTTCACTGATGTATTATTTTGTACCATACTTACTACCCTTGAATATGGAATTCATTAAGTGTTGTGAAACGTGTTTGGCTATTCACACGGATAAAAGAAACTCCTCCTAACTTGGACATACTCATACGCCGCCCCCAGCTCAAGCCGGCGCTCACAGTCTCTCAGGCTGGCAGGCAGACAGGAGGCGGAGGCTGCGAGCGGGGCTGGCTCTCCGCATTCCTAGGCGTCTGAGACGGAATGAAAGGGAAGATTAATGGCGTTTAGCACGGCAGTGAGACTCGTGCGTTCCTAATTAAAATCGGACGAACAAGTGTGCGGCCAAGGATCAGTGGCTTTTAATGAGGAGCTTGTAGGCTGATTTGGGCATAATTTTCTGCTTAATAAGGCTGGTTTAAAAAGTCATTTTGGAGGGATGGCACTCTTTTGAACCTGCTCATTATCAATGAGGGCACCTCACTTAAGTACTTCAGGAAACGGTGACTTTAATTAATATAGAGCTGCCACGTGGCTGTGCTGACAAGACAGAGCGAGAGCGGTAGAGACAGAGAGAGAGAGGGAGGGTTGAAATTGATGAAGAACTTTCAAGGGCAATGGTTTCATTAAGCGGCTTCATTACGAACGAATAACTCTTTGTGTCATTTGGATTCCTGGCCTCTGTGCGGTACAGAGCAGACTGGGAGGTGATGTACTGTCACTCGACAAGTCCTGACATGAGAGAAGAGCTGTGTAGAGTCAGATATGCTAACAGGACCTAATGACCCCCTCACCCCCTGTAATGTCTCATTCAGAATATACAATTGTTATCTACATCACCGGACAACAGGACAAAGCATTTGTAGCACAGCCATTTATTTGCGATTAGCATTGTTAGGCGAGCGCTGGTAAGTCATGCACTCGTTCTCAGCATGTCATTGGTTTTTGGACATGGCCCATGCTGCATCGGCTCTAGATGAGGGATCCAGGGTTCGAGAGGGATGTTTGGCCTGAAGGGCTAAGTGCAGGCAGGCTGGGAAGGAGGGGGTTGTTGAGATTTATGTAGACTAGTCGCAGTCGATCTCTGCTGCAGTGAATTGGGCTAAAGACTCTCAGAGCCTCCTCATCCTATTGTACTAATCTGCTTATGGCTGATTCTACAGTTCAGGATCTTTATCACGGGAAAGTGCTTCACTCCGGGGACTCCCACTTAAAGCCGAGTCAATCACTAACACTCATGTGCCTTTGCCGCTTTTCTCCTTTTAAACCGCTTTTATGTTCTGCTAATTACACCTCACTTGTGAAGAGTTTCAACTCTGAATTCTAACCTCTTTGATAGATAGATAGACAGATAGATAGATAGATAGATAGATAGATAGATAGATAGATAGATAGATAGATAGATAGATAG
>JAUCMT010000054.1:8919954-8930013 GCA_032357475.1 Enteromius thamalakanensis | reverse complement strand
GATAGATAGATAGATAGATAGATAGATAGATAGATAGATAGATAGATAGATAGATAGATAGATAGATAGATAAAAAAGATGTAGATGGATAGATACAAAAGAGAAAAATAATATGATTGATAGATACAGTAGATAGAAAATATACATTGATAAACAGATAAAAAAATAAGGTAGATGGATATATACAAAACTGATAAAAAAAAATATGATATATGGATAAAATGTTGTTAGTCCTTAAAATTAAATGTTGTTAGTCCTTAAAATTGAAACAATGATCAGATATTTTAGCATAGACTCAGAAGTGGTCTTTTAATGAAGAATCAGACATTGCTTTGCTTGTCTTTTTTGTTTCTGTTGTTTTCTTTGTCCCCCATTTAAAGTTCCTTTTAAACATCATGCTTGTTTTTAATGTTCTATAATGGTGCGTCCGAGTAGAGACCAGGAGGACAGTGAGTAGCTGAGAGACACACACACACACACACACACTCATTTTAATCATCTCAATGGGATCCACTGACATGATTCCAGCCTTTCAGACTTGTTGATGTCATTCACACTCTTACCCCATGCAAACCCAATCAGTATCAGGTAATATCAGCCACTCTTTGAAGGATTAAAAAGAATAAATGGGGTTTTACTGCGTTTTGTCTGAGGGATAATGCCTCTGAAATATTGTAATAATGAAAATGGATTTGATTTATGTAATTTCTTTCTGACTTAGGTTTCTCCAGGATATGGGGGTGGCAGAAGGCCTTCTTAACGTGCTTTGACATTAAAGGGATCCAATTGTTTTTCGGTTCTTCTGCCCCTGAGGTGGAAGCTTAAGAGTTAGCGAGAAAAGAGATGTGCCCTAAAGCCTCCTCAGTTAATACTAATATTCAAGATAAGCCCTTTCACCAATAACTTGTTATTCGCACACGCAATACCACTGAAAGACAATAATGTATGGTGTTTTTCTTTTTATTGTTCCATATTTGTTTTGTTCCTTTGTAACACAACATTTCACTTGTTTTGAATCTGCAGGCTCTGGCTTAAGCATGTTTACTCTTTATCACCTCAATCCACTGCAAAGTCCACCGTTAAGATACACAAGGTAAATTGAATTCACAGTTATTCCTTTAGCATGCACTGTTATCCAAAGAAACAGTTAAAAATGTTTTTTGGGATGATGCAAATCTAATTTAAATTATATTCATTGTTTGATCCATCTGTTATGCTACGCTAATATACATAATATTTTACCCCAATTTCCAGTCCAAATTACATTATAATAAAAAGATAAAAAGGCCACAAAATAAGTCTTTACTGCATGCAAACCATGTATAAATATTACTGAATCTTTTATCATGGGTTTTTATTGTGACTGCCTGGAATATTTAATTTAATTTAATCACACAAAAAAAGATTTACACAGTTATTTCAATGTTTGGGCTTGGAACTGTTTTTAAAATGCTTCTGAAAAAGGTTAATTTAAAGTGCATTCATCTGATACTGTACATACAAAAATATTGTGAAATACTAAGGGACATTACATGCTACATATTTGTACATTTCCTGATGTCAATTTATCAAAACAGATTTTTTGATTAGTAATATGCATTGCTAAGAATTTTGGTCGACTTTAAAGGTGATTTTCTCAATTTTCTTTTTTTTTTCTGTTTCTCATCCAAATATTGTCCAATCTTAACAATCCTACAGTAGCTTATTTATTCAAGTTTTTTTTTGGTCCAGGGTCATTGTTAATGTTCAAAACAGTTAACATTGCTTAATATTTGTTTGATAAAAAGTTCAAAAGAAAGCATTCATTTGAAATATATTTTTTGTATCGATGTCCCTTGTATGTTACTGGATTCTTGATAAATAAAAGCAGTCTTACTAACCCCTAAGATGCATGATATAAATTACGTAATATGCATTGTTAAAATGAATATTTTGTACCTATTAACAAATGTTTGAGAATTTAACCTAAATGCAACTAATTGAAATAAGGAAATATGCCCAACCCTACCTGCAAATGAGGAAAAAATTATAATATATTACATGTTTTCAAGATGAGATACATGAATAATACATTGTCTTTACAAATCAAAGTAAACCAGAAAAGAAAATATCAGTGCAGTCGTCAAAGAGGCTCGTTTTTTCTATCACAGTGCTGACCCTGTCATTCAAAATGCTGTTATTACTCAGCCCTGCCATCTGCATTTTGACAATTAGAGTGTGTAATGACAAGTGTTTGGGTTTATGTGATTAGAGGTGTGTTATGGCCGGTCTTGCACCCCTCTGCTGCTCAGGTTGATGTGACAGACCTCCATCCATCATGCTGAGAGGGGCCGATCCATAAGAGGGGTGAGGGGGTGTATCTGAGGTAATATTCTCCCTCTTAATTACTCTGAAAGGATAATGGCCCAAATGACTTTGAGGAGGAACAGGACAGAACACAACAGATAAACTGATGCTGGGGAGCATCGCTCTCAGATTCAGTTGAAGTAGCACATATGGCCCTCAAAAGCTTGATAGTTTGTTATCAAGTGTTACATGAATAATGCGGTGAGAACTTTTCTGAACTCGTCATTTATTTTTGTGAGAATATGGATGTGTAGCTTAAGCTCAGTTTTAATGTATAGCATGAATGAACACTGCTTTGTGAACCGTGTGTGTGTGCTACGCTTTCGAGGAGGTCTCTTCATTACTGCCACTCCCCTGCACTTCCTCAGATAATCCCCACACCCTGCAGAGACTACAGGAGAACTGGCAGAAACACACACACAAACACTCACGATCAGTAGCTCAGCTCTATAGGATGTTATAGAGACATTATTGGAAAACAATTGGCTCTCTTTAAGACCTTTACACTGAATAAAATTTACTGTAGGGTTTGCTTTGAAACTAGTTTCACTCAGAAAACACTAGTGAATTTTAGAAGTAGTTACAAAGAAAAAGCAGTGAATGTGAATGTTTTCATTTTTACCTTTTTTTTTTTTTTTTTTTTTTACAGCGCAGTACATATTTTGATTCTGTAATGACATGCATATATCTTGGTTTCAAAATAATGTTTTGCTATTTGAAATTATTCATGTTAAAGAATAACTCATTGACTCATATTTCTTAAAAAAAAAAAAAGGAAAAAGTTCCAAAACAATAAGTAAAAATAATTTAAATTCAAAGGAATCGCTACATAAAAAAAAAAAAAAAATCTAGATGAATTTGTTTCATGATCGCAGACCTTCATCAGAGATTTTTAGAAATTTAGAAGTGACAGTTTAGAGTTAACATGCCTAAATTTTGAATTTGTTTCTATCAGATTTTCACTCCACAACAACATTAATCAGCTGTTTCGACTCTCCTTCTGACGGCACCCATTCACTGCAAAGGATCCTTTGGTGAGCAAGTGATCTAATGACTAATTTTTCCTAAATTGTTCTGGTGAGGAAACAAATTAATCCACAGCGTAGATGACCCTATAATGACTGAATGTTCATGGTATTTTCATTTTTGGATGAACCGAACCTTATTTAAAGCATTCTTTAAATGTTTATATTGTCAAAAGTCAATCTTGTTGCTGAGATTTTATTATTGGAGAATGAGATGAAACTACGCATTTTTCACAGTATGTACAAAAACTAAAGTTGTTTCTGCACTGCTGTCCTTTTAAAATAAACAGCCAATAACATTTACAGATTTCCTGATGCACATCCTGAAGCTTTCCAGCCAATGAATGATACTCTGTGCATGTCAACCAATCATCTCTGGCCCATGTAATATTTGTATCACAAATCAACAAACAATGGCTGATCTGTATCAAAGACTTAGGGCAGATACATTTGCGTTCCTCCACCCTCTTGATATCTCTTATATTCAGAACATGGGATTTTCCATCATTTCATTTTAATCATGACAATGGGATCAGATAATCCGGGCCGGAGAGCGGGTTTTGATTGTTCTGATTGAGTCTCTTTTGTTGGGCAGATATGTAATATGGAGCTGTAAGAGGATTTAACACAGTAGATTGTCTGATTTAATCATGTTTGCAGAGGTAAAGCAGCACTTACATGCTTGGAGGGGGTTAAAACAGAACATGACAGTAGTTTAAGGCAGTGAAGGGGTTGCTTTAATACTCAGTGGTCTGATCGCCGGTTATTTGGAGCTGAACATGCAGTGTAAAACGTGAATATGTGGAGTATTTCCACCTGATCTGACCCGTAAAACTTAGACTAACGTGTCTGGCTTGTTTGCTTTGTGAGTACAAGCTAATGCGTATTTATTCTCCGATTCTTATGAGACCCTGTATCTCTGTTTAATTACTGTAAGTCACGTTATTGTTAAAAGAAAAAAAAAAAAGTCTGAAATGTATAGTCAGTTAAACTGCTACCTGCTACCTATTTTTTGGTCCCAATGAAGAAACAAGTTCATAAATCATACAGAAGGAACTGGCTATGGGCACAATTAAAAAAATATATTTTGTAGTTGCTGTAGTTAGAAGAATATTAATGCCTAAATGTATAACTAACACAAATGTGTATTTTTAACTACATATAATTTTTTCGACCAAATTCGACCCTCTAATATTAGCATTTTGTATTAATTTTCTATCTACTTGTTTTTTTATTTATAAAATATTCTTATCTCTAGCACTCTCTATGCTATTTTTTATTTCTATTCTATCTACTTGTTTATTTTTATTTTATATAAAAAAATAAACTCGATTCTCTACCACCAAGACAGAGACTCCAGCACATATTGTTGCTCTTTTATTGGTTTGATTGCTTCTATTGTCCTCATTTGTAAAAGGCTTTGGACAAAAGCATCTAAATGATTCAATGAAAATTCACTGTATGTAATACAGTATATGCCCATATATTATCTTCTGTCTCACACTGCCTTTCACTCTCTCAGTTTTACTGATGGAGAGAGTGATGAGAAATATAACCATGTATGTTGAATGTAATATCTGTAATATTGTGTGTGTGTATATATATTTATTTGTTACATTTCTCATCGCTGTCTCCATCAGTGAAAGTTGCAGTTTGGCTGAGAGAGTGAAAGGCAGTGTGAGACAGAAGACACACACACACACACACATACACATACAGGGCAGCATGGAGTGTGTGGGGATTAGGGGGAGATATACTCACCCCCTCTATTGATCCCCCCTCAGTAGAAGGAGTCACACACACACACACAAATGATATTTTAGCATGTCTGAATGGCGCTGTGTTATTTCTGTAGACCGGCAGACTGTTTGACTCTGGTTTACAATGACAACATTTCTGTTTGTGTGATTGTGTCTGTGTGTACATGAACATTACTTATTCAGTTACCATCTTAATTCAGAATTGACCATCTGACAGTGCCAGATCCACTGATTACTTGTGTATAATCTATATGACTGGATGTTTATTGGTATGCGTTAGTGTGGATTAGCACGCATGTGTATTTGTGTACGGGCCTGTGCTAACAGTCATTATTTACATTAGAGCTGAAGGGTTTTCTGTGGTCTCTGCTCTAATGCTCTGCTGTAATCCAGCTGAGAGCTCGAGCCTGTCTCAGACTGAGCAGGGCCAATTTCCCTCCCAACCCTCTGACACTTACACACACCCCCCAACACAGGAACATTCGCTTTCATTCAGATCTCTGCAACCTTTGCTTTCACAGTGGAGAATGATTGAAGTCACATTCAACGCTGGGACTAAAGTTTTCATAATTTAAAAAATAGAGCAACACTATGCCATTACATTAATGAGAAATAATCTGCAGTATTTCTAGATAGTTTAATAAAGACACTTGTGATATATTATTCCCAAATAATGCTGGAGACCACAATCATCTGGTTTTACAGATCTGCTATCACTTTAGGAAATTGTCATGCAGTTTTACCTTTTTTTGAACATCTCTGACACCGTTATTTATTTTTTAACAAATATTTGAAATGGTGAATTATTATATCAGCATTATTTCAGCAAATATATTTTGTAACACGTAATTCTTTGATATATAAGGGCTGACACAAAAGAAATAAAGAAATATAGATTTTTTATATATTTTAATTTAGTTTTCAGAAATTTTTAGTAAATTGTTTTTATTCTTTTAATCACTTTTCTTTATTTTTAATTAATTGTTATAATAATTTTTCAAACACCAGTGAACTCACCATTTTTAATAATGTTTTAACATTTTTGCAGTTTACTCATCGCTATATGACACATAAATATATAAATAAATAAATAAATAAATAAATAAATAATAAAACAGTACAAATAATCCTTTATTCACAAAAATTCTGTGTATAATAATTATAAAATAATTTTAAAAACTGTATTTAACTGCAGCTCATAAATAATTACCTTAATTATGTGTGCTGCTATATGACTGGTACTTCAACACCCATCAAAGTACTTCATGGTCATACTATGGTATATGCTGATTGCTAGGGAATCATTGACCAGTAAAGCATAGATCATTTATAATGCATATTACAGGGTTGATGTTAATGCCAGTAACATGATGATAATATCATAACTACACACATTAAGGTACATCAGCTCTCAAAGTACATCTGTTATCATCATGTGCCATTTGGATCAGACGATCTCTTCCAGACAGGAGACACAGACCCCCATCTGCCTCTCTCCCCTCCCCAAGAAAGATAGCTCCTCTCTGGGTCATGGGTGGGCCTCTTCCCTCCCCTGTGAAGTATCATAGCCGCTGATTTGTGTGTTCATATTTAATGTGTGTTTGTGAGTGATTATGACTGATATCAGGTCACACAGGCTCAGATTAACACCAATAACTGTAATGGTGACCAGCTGTTTAGTCTCTTGCTGGAGTCGCTCTCTGTCTCTGGTCTAAAGCACTCACTCTCCTGTCCTAGAGATTGTTCTAGATTAGGAGGGGGTGTGTAGCCGTGGACGGGGGGTTTGTGCTCAACCAAACCATGATCCATATTAAATCTCTCTAAAATGAAAATTGCAAAGATTTAGCCAGGGATCATAAGCAATGGTGAATTTAATCACAACCTGCTGGTGGTGAAGTGTGTGTGTGTGTGTGTGTGTGTGTGTCTGAGCAGTGAATCAGGATTACTGTGTTTATTTACTTTTTATTTATGTTTTATTTTTAACTGTACTAAACATATTTTACAGGAAGATCCGTTGACTATATATGTTGAAAAACTATAATACATTTAATTGGACATTAATTTAATTTTACAGTAAAATCTTGTTAAATTTAATGAAAAACAACAAGTTGCCTTTTATTTTACAGCGAAAACCATACATTTTCAGAATTCTAACTGACATTTCACATTAAATGTTTTTAAAAAAACTACAAAAAAAAAAAAACCCAACATAAACAACATATGTGTCATGAACTTTCCTATAACCCCCTGTGTTTTTGAGGTGATTGTTAGCATATTATAGAAGCACAAAACAAAATGTATTATTTCAGTAGGCTGGTATTTTACCATTATCAGTTACTAAAATATAAATACAAGTTCAATAGATAAAACCTAAAATGCTTCTGTATTTCTGTTCGAGACACTTTACAGCTGCCTTTATTTTAATGGAAATTTACCTTTTTGTATTTTGTGTTACACTATCTGTGTATTTTCTCTCTGTCTTCACAGCTCATGCAATTCCAAACCTGTATGACTTACATTCTTCAGAAGAACATAATAGGAGTTATTTAGCAGAGTGTTAAAAATGAAAAGTTGACCGATTAGTTCACTCAGTTCAAGTCACTGAGTAAAGTCACATGTATCTTTTTTTGTTCAGCTAACACACTTTATTATCTTGAATGTTGGTGTAATTATAATTTTTTTGTGTCTTGGAAGATGTTTTTGTTTTTGTTTTTAATTAGTAGTAATAATTAAATAACAATTAAAGTAACTAATTAAACATTAATATTTTTAGACTGAAAGAAGATTTTCTTATAATACTGTAGAGTAAAATGTGAAAGAAAAAATGACAGAAAGTTTAATTTCCTTTACCAGTTTTTTAATTTCAGTCTAGAATGTTTCCTTGCAAGAATTCACACACTTTATTTCTTTATCTATATGCGTGGTTACCTTACCTTATACATCTGTGAGTCACATGTGTTGTGTTTTCTACCCCAGAGCTGTGTGTGTGTGTTTTGTTGTGACACCTCTGAGTGTGAGACTCATGTCTGACCGTCCTACTTGTGCTCACCTTCATCTGTGTCTGTTCTTTCTCTAAACACACGTGATGGATCGCTCGCCTCTGAGCAAATCTCTCTCTGTTTGCTCCTGGCTGGCTCGCTCTCTCTCTCTCTCTCTCTCTCTCTTTCCCTCACACATGCACACACACATTCACTGTCTTTCCATCTCGATCTGTCTTCAGTAAGTGTGCTTGGCTGTTGATTCGTTCTCAGAACACAGTCGGGTATAGAGCAGATGGTGACCGTATTCAGTTTTCCAGACTTGCATTAAACGTTCGTTATCGACCACAAATGCAGCCAAGCTCTTCTTCTACCACCAGCACCCCCCTAAACCACCATAAACTTACCCCCTCCACACACACACACACACACACATTATCTCGCTTCGTCATGTCTTAAAACAAGTTAGATACACTATCTTTCTTTAGTTGTCAATGTCCAGTCTTAGTCAGACATTATAATACAGCGATGCTGCAGTTATTTGATAAAAATATAGTAAATACTGTGATACTAATATTATTACATTTTGAAATACAATTTTTTAATTTTAATATTGGTTAAAATTTTATTTATTTCTGGATGCAAATATGAATTTTCAGCATCATTATTTTTATGGACATTATTATAGACAGTTTTCAGTGTCAGAGATCATTCTAATAGGCTGATTTGCTGTTAAATCAGCATTAAAATATGTATTTATAAGAATAAATTTTTCATTATTATTTGATAAATAGAGAGTAAAAAAAAGCATTTCGCTGAAATAGACATTTTTTTTGCAACATCATAATGTCTGTTCTTTCACTTTTTATCCTCCTTTATCCATCCTTGCTGCAAAAAAGCTTTACTTTTTCAAAAATTGTAATGACCCCAAACATTTCAATGTTAATGTGTATTGTGTTTGAGGTGTGTGTGTATGATGCATAAATATGCAGTTTTATTTAACTAGCTGAGACCACAACAAACAGCATTAAATCAGTGTATTGGTTTCTTGATTGTTGAAGAAAGGCAAATCTCTGTGTAAGGTCAAGTTGAATCTTTCAAGAGATGATATTGTGATATGCTGTTTGCAAAGCACTTTTTAATTACAATATGTAATAGAAGTCTCAGGTGTCCCCGGAATATGTCTGTAAATTTTGAGCTCAAAATACCCCACATATAATTTATTATGCTTATTTTAAATGGAAGCAGAAACACACTGTTTCTTTAAATGCAAATGAGCTGTTGCTCTATTTTCAGAATAGAGTTGTGGCATTACAGCTCTTATCTGCTAAAAACATCTGTTTTGGTTTTGATTATCATATTTACCAACCTAAATTCATGCATTTTAAAGCATAAAATTCTGATATATTGTGTAGTGAGTGCACACAAAAAGTTTACAATTAAACAAACATGAGTTACAAAAACAGTCTTATATGTCTGTGAATGTTTTATATCTATGTGACAGCAGCAATATATAGTCACCCACCACCTACTTAGGCACACCTGTCCAACTGCTTGATGCAAATTAATGATCAATAACATGGTGGCAGCTCAATGCATTTAGGCATGTTGACATGGTCAAGACAAACCACTGCAGTTCAAACCGAGCTTCAGAATGGGGAAGAAAGGGGATTTAAGTGGCTTTGAACGTGGCATGGTTGTTGGTGGTAGACGGGCTGGTCTGAGTATTTCAGAAACTGCTGATCTTTTGGGATTGTCACACACAACCATCTCCAGGGTTTACAGAGAATGGTCTGAAAAAGGGAAAACATCCAGTGAGCGGCGGTTCTGTGGGCGAAAATGCCTTGTTGATGCCAGAGGTCAGAGGAGAATGGCCAGAGTGGTTTGAGCTGATAGAAAGGCAACAGTAACTCAAATAACCACTTGTTACAACCAAGGTATGCAGAAGAG
>JAUCMT010000054.1:8876702-8919854 GCA_032357475.1 Enteromius thamalakanensis | reverse complement strand
TCTCCCATGTATTCAATGAGGCACCTCAGAGTCACGTCTCTCTTCTTCACCACAGAGGTACTTGGATCCTATAGTTGGTAAGTGAATAATGAAAAACTGAATCTTGCAGGCAAAACATACAATGCCATTATCAGTTATGTTCTGTACTACCTATTCAACAGAGCTTTATATTATATATTAATTATCAGCTTTAAACAAAAAGTGTTTTTTTTTTTTTCAATATTCACCCAATTAGGCAAGATAAGTAAATAAAGTACTTATTGTATTAATACGCATATGCAAAATTATTGCTACTTTTGCCTAACCTGTATCAGTTCCAATAACAAGTTCTTGATTCGTTGACCAGCCGCTCCACCCTTCGCACTAAACAGGTCAAGAAGTTTTGGAGTGTACTTGTCCAGCTGGGACATAAACACGGATTCTAGTGGAACAGCAGCACACCTTCGGAACTCTTCATTTATCTGTAATACATCAATTGTTTGACACAACACTCAAGATGTGTAAAGAATTGGCAACCTTTCATTCTTATGCAATCTATTACTCCATAAAACGTGGGGTAAATCTTCAGTATGCGTTCAGCAAAAAGTATGTCTAGAATCACATAAACAACCTTGTTCACTATTATTTGCCTTTAAACAAAAACTGAGTGAGAAGCATGTGAGTAATAAATCATTTACCTGGAATGGTTGAAAGAGGGCAGGCCATCTTTCTTTTAATTTTGCCACATCTGGGGACTGGGCAACCACTTCAATTCTTCTCAAGCTATATGTCCTGGCCATCATGTCATTTACGATTTTGACGTCTCTTCTCTTGCTGGCTTCTATTAGTTCAAGCCTCACATTTTCAAGGCTACTGTCTGTTTCACCAGAAGGGTGCTGAGGCAGGTAATTTACTTCTGCCCTCTTTGGTTTCTTGATGTTTTTAGCAGGTTTTTTGTCATCTCCCATTTTGTATTTCATTGAGTTTATCAAGAGTTCAGGGCTTCCTAATGCTTTACGTTTGGTACGATAGTTTCCACATTTGTATTTCAAGCTTTGTTGCCACCCATAAATTCCATTAAAAGATCCAGGCTCCTTCAAACAGGGATGTTTTTCTATTAGTGCCAGTGCTACTGCAGATCTTTGGGCATCATTGGGGTATGCAGTGTAGCAAAACATGGCCTCTGCCAGGCGTTCCAAGATATCCGCTTTGACACTGGGTGATGTCAGTAGGGTGCCATCTCTTAAATAAATCGCATTACCTTGACTCAAAGCCAGCTCAGTGTTGTGTGAAAAAGTTGGAACTGGAAATACAGCAGGCCATGGATTTTGCCTTTCAGAGGGTGAAGGAGACAGAATCAAGGTATCATCAGAGTCAGACTGTGTCACAGACTCGGATAAAGAGCACACACTGGAGGTATCAGGGGTGCTTTCCTGGGGAACAAGTGTCAGTGTTATGTTTAGTGGAACATGCACTACTTTCAGTGTGTCTTTATCTTTGAGTTCTTTTGTGGTTGTTAGAGTGAAAAAGTCATCAAATTCTTCATCTTTATATTGAACACTGATTTCAGTGGTGATGGCGAATTGTTCTTGGATGGCTGCAACCAATTCATCAACAGTTGAGGGTATACCACTTTTGAGTGTAAGTTTTTTGACCTCGTGATCAATGAGGACCCGGAATCTGACTGTTGGTTCCATGTCTAGAAAGACAGAAAAAGCAAATATATTATACAAAGTCATACTCAACACTGGAGACAGATGTGACACTTTAACGTAACCATGAGCTTTCCTGCAACAATGTAGGCTGACAGGGGACAAACATCACTAAGGTTTTGTTGTTCAACAAGAGTTATGTTATCGGTCTTCTCAAGATGAAATCCACGATAGTGTTCATCATACCAGGACATGAGTGTTTTCACAATAAAATGCACCTTTTCCCCAAAAAGGGCAATTTGGACAATCTCTGCAAAATCAGGAAGACCAGCAGTACCACCATAGGCCACGATCATGCCTTTTGAGTACCTTGTTCCATGGAATGTGACTGTATCAGCCAGCTGTACTTGAGACTGACAAGGAAACAGATTCTTGATTGATTCCTGAACATTTACATGCAGGACATCTAATGGCACTGATGTGACTCTTACAACACTTAGAGCAGGCACAGCTGTTGAGGAATGCAGGTGATGGCTTATAATAAGCTGATGCTTTTTGGCCAGAGAAAGGAGAATGTTCTTAAAGTTGCCAGTATGTCTCACGATCTGCTTAAATTGGCTGTGTTTTGCTTCGAATCTCATGGTCCAGAAAGCAATCACAGGTCCAAAAGCATTTATTAATGCAGGATAGTGTTCTAAGAAGTGGTGCTTTGGGATTAACCCTTCATTAGGAAATACCTCTTGGAATCTATGTCGGTGTTCTGAAATTTTTGAGTCAAGATATGCAACACTTTCTTTGTTGTGGACTGGGGCAACAACAAGTTCAACGATGTCTTTTAAAGACATGAGCAGAAGCCAGGCTGGATCATTCAAAGGTATTCTGTGTCCAATAATGAATGGCAGCAGTCGTATGAGGGCCCAATTTTCATGTGCGTTTCCTCCAATCTTCTTTTTTGAGGAAAAGGTTGTAGTCAATGGCTGAGGACAATCAGTTTTGTCAGCCCATTTATACGGAAATTGTGTGATGGCACTGTTGAGTTCACTGAAAGTGAAAAATTTCTTTGAGATAAAAACACTGAAGCACAGACCCAATTCCAAGGGAACGATGCCTTCAAAAATGTCGTGCAATATATCAGGTGGATAGCCAGTCACACAGTGGAAAAAGCTCAGATGTTCAGTAAGTGGGCACGCATGTTTTACACCGTAACAGTGTGTCAAAGCTGGATTCCCTTTAACGGTCAATAAATGAGTGGCATGATTCTCTTGGGTCCGAGCAGGAAATGCACCTGACCTCACCTCCTTTCTTTGAAATTCTGATCGCTCTCCAAGACAAAATCTACAAATGAATGGTCCACAAAAATTTTCCACAAGTCCACTAATTGAATGAGCCCCAAGATTATCAGCGGCTACACAAAACACAGAGCCTTTAACATGTTGTCCAACACTGGAAATGTAGACACCGTTGCGCTCCAAAATACCAATGTCTTTTAACAAAGGAGCAAGCACTTCAGCGTAGCCAAATCTTTTAATGTCAACTGCTTTGCATAAAAGGGCCAAGTATACGGAGTTAAGAGTGGATCGTGATGAATGAGGGATGTTGCCAAAGGACCAGTATACAGCTGTGATTTTATGCTTTTTCCTTGATGTACCCAGGGGGTTACAAATTTCAAAGTCGTCTACATACAACACAAGTGCAATTCTTGGCTCTTCAGAATAAAAGGAATTTTCTTTATAGACTGTACCATCACGATATGATCCGTATTGAACAGATGACAACTGGTCCTGTTCTTTACTCAGAACTTTTTCTTGAAGATTTTCTTCACCCAAAATCTGAACTAACGACTGAAGAATTGGGACATACTGGAAACTTCTCTTTTCAATTGGTTCGAGGATGTATTCAATGGGCTCAACAACTTTAAATTTGTCTTTATAATACTGTTGCCTTCTAAATGATGATGAAAGAGGACCACGAGCACCAAGTGCTGTGCTTAGTGGATTTGATTTGCACAGTTCTTCCACTAGAGATGCTACAAATGTGTCAGCAATCGGACAATTATTTTTCTTTAAGTGTGAAACAACAATATCTCTTATTGCAGTAATGGATGCAGAACTTACTATGAAGTGTAGATCATCTACCAGTTCATCAATGCACCGAATTGAAACATTATGAACACTTTCTAATTTCAAAAGGAGGGATGCTATGTACTCTACAACCACATTGCTTCCATCATCCTCTTCATAGTGTGCATCTGAGCCAGAGACTTGATAATTGGCTTTACTGTGATCATCATCCTCTTCAGAGGCTTCAAAAACAAGTGACTCCTCCTGTTCAGTAAACTGCCTTTCACAAATAATGCCTGGTTTGAAATCTTGTGAAGTATGTGGCGTATGCTTCCTGTGCTTGTGTGTCGCGAAAGTTCCATACACATTTGTTTGGTGATCGCACCCTGCAAAAACACACTTTACAGTCTCGCTATTCTTCAGATGATGACCAATGTGTTCAAAAAACTCTTTTTCGCTAGGGAATCCAGATTTTTGACATAATAGACAGGAAAACACAAAAGTTACTTGAGGTGAGTTAAGTGAGTCAACTGCTGCATGTTGTCGTGACAAGTGACAGCGGAGGCTACTCCAGTTTTTAAAAGAGCATGGGCAATCTATATGTATACAAGGCAAGGCATGGCTGTGTCCAAAGGTCCCATGATGCAGTCTATAATGTTTTAGAATATCAGTTTTTGCTGGTACAACAGCACTGCACAATTTACAAGGCCATCCCATCTGTTATTAAAAATAGAAAGGAATGACAATTTAGGGTTTTTTTCCCCCACCACAACTCTTACAGTTTTTTCCAGAAGCTAGGACCCGTTTCTCAATACTTAGTTCACTTTTGCAGAACTCTTGACACAGTGAGCTCAACAGAAGTCTATGTGGGCTAAACTGAGGATCAATTATCATTGTTTTGGCACAAAATGCATTCAATGACTACATCTCTCAAATTTCATGAACTCTTTTCTCACTCAGACACAACAACTGCCAAAAATCTTTGTACGTTCAGCACATTCTCCATGTGCTTACATACTGCTTTCAAAACTGTTAAACTTATGTTCAAAACAATAACATAATGCAAAACTGAATAAGACAGCTATATTCAACAGCACTATTTTATTTTACTGTTGAATTTTTGTAGATTAGCATTACTATTGTATCTGTATCAGTGGATGATGTGTATACAAATTCCTGTATTTTGGAATTACTTAGAGCAAAAAATAAAAATACATAAACAACATAAAATATTGACAAATTCTTCATCATGTCTGATTCATTCCAGTAACATATATTGCAGTTTTAAACAATATTTATTGCAATTATAAACAGAGATGTGACCTTGTTTTACACAAGAAAACACTAATGCTGCATGTTGTTAGAGTTTTTTAGTTCATTGTTTTGTGGGTGACAAAGTGTGTTTGTTGGCTGTCAACCTTTGCTAGTGTTCTGGACCTAAAGAAAGTGTTTTGGTAGTTGTAGTGCATTTTGAATGTGAAATTAACTGCTTTGCCGAGCTGAAACTTGGCTAGGAGACTTGTGTGAAGAGTTTTGCAAAAGTGAACTAAGTATTTAGAAATGAGTCCAGCGTCTGAAAAAAACTGTAATAACTGACTTTTGGTTACCTTAATTCCTCTAAATGAAGGATAACAACAAAGCTCTGAAACATTTACCTCAATTCCACATACTCTAGAGCTTACCTACTCCAAGATGTGCTCCTCCCAGTAGATCTGATGGTCTTCTAAAGAAAAATGGAAAGAAGAGTTTATGAAAACCTTGGGATCATTAATGTTATTGCAATGCAAAATAAATATTAAATCGTTTAGTTAAACGAATGGTTTAAGACAATTTAAAATATTTCAACTAAATATATCAAAATATCGAGTTAAAGCATTTAACGTTACGAAGTTTTATGATACGTTGCAGAGTGAGGCGCCAAAAATATATGTCCTCATCTTTTTCAATTATGCAGGGACAACAACTGTGACTACAAAACCTAGCAGTTAACACAACGTTTAATTGACACATGTACGAGGATAAGAGACCACGCTACTATTGATAGCTAATTCGTAAAGAGACACAACATTTAAGATGAGTCATCTTAGAAAAATAATTCATATTCACCGAGACTGACGTTATTGGACTCCTTAAACGGCGATTTTTTTTTAAAGTTACCCATACTAAGTAGAACCATATTCTGGCAATAAATCTCACATATACCTATCCTAAGAGATGGTTGTTTTAATATTTATGTACATTTCAAGACCTTCGATAACACCGTATGGCGCCTGCAAAACTGACAAACTTAACATCACTGTCTAAAGCAACGCTTTTCCATTTTATAGTGCAATAAATACGTGCTCATTCGGCTAAAACCTAACTTTATGCGATGTAAATTGTTACTTACATTTGTTGCACGTTGTATAAAGCCCTCAAAAACTCCAAAGAAATCCAAAGCAACTGGTCCGTTCAGGTGATATGAGCAAAGATGGCGTTGTTCTGCTGCAGCAGCATGTGAGCGGGTTGTGACGTTTTACTTCAGATATGAACACTTAAATAGAGTTTTGTAGAAGTAATTTATTGTGAAGGTCAGTAAAATCAATTTTTTTATAGGTAATAATAAGTTACAAAAACAATCACTCTTTTTACTTTTGTAAAACTTAAATTAATTCAAAAAGAAAAGGGAATCAATTTATTGGGAGAAATATACTTTTTAAAATAAATTCCTATAGACAACACCCTTGAAGAGTTTTTACAGTGTACAAGGCTAAAAACCTTCCTTTGCTTTACTTAACTGAAGTAGAATTTCATCCGATTAGTGAATATAAAAGGTGATAGATTTATTTAGTGTCTTGAGATCATAGACTCTCGCGATGTGTTCTGGGGCTTTACAAGTCTGTTATTTGTCCCACTATAAGGGACAATTTCCGTCAAATGTTTTCTTATTTCTCCTACCTTCATACACTTTGGGAAGCTCTATAAATTGCTTTTATGGTTCTGGAGCTCTGCCCACAGCTCTTCATTAATGTGTGTGTTTGCGGATTGGTGTTTTTACTCCCAAGTTTTCATGCTGGCATCATTTGGCTTCCTGACGTGGGACCTGTTTGCAAAATGCATGTTTGTAGTTTGTAAATGAAACTCTAAATCCGAGAGCTTGTTTGAACAGGAGCTATTTAAAGTTGATATAATGTGAGTTTGATGGAGAAATGTTTCCTGGCAGCACATGAGAGCGAGGTGCTTGCCGTCTCATTGTGTGTGGTCCAGCCAATCCATTGTTACGTTTTCAACTGCAACCGAGAGAAGAATTACTAGAAACTCTTGGTGTCGGTATTCACTCAGAAAATATATGAGTGGAGGAGGAAAGAAAAATAATAAAAAGAATGAATCATGTACGCTCATGCATTTAACTAATGCTCCTTCGCTACCTCGGTTACACTTAAACAGACATAATTAGCAAATAAATGAATCGATGCCTTCTTCATATCACTCACTTCTCTCTTTTATGTAATTTTTACTATATTGGCTGTTTTTCTGAAATTTAGCAAAAACGCAAGCACAGTAAATACAGTATCCAAAAACTGTATATAATTTAATGGATTGATAGGAAGACATAAGGTACTGGTAATTAAAATAGAAACAAACCGTACAGAGGCTTTTTTAGGTTGCTTAATATGCTTGATAACATCTAAATTAACTTCAGCAATGACTATAAGCGAATCAGCCTGACTGACTGACTTTAAGCATTAGATCTACAAAAATGCATCTTAATGTAAAATTCAATTGCTTTAATTGTTGTATTGTATAAGTACAATTAAGTAAAACAAAATAAAATAATAATAAATGAAGCAGTAATAATGTATAGAAATATAAAAGTGCATAAACTAATTATAACGCAGTAAAAAGATTCAAAAGGCACTGATCACCAGCTTGAATGTCATTGTCAAAAGTATACAAGTCAAATATAAAATCCAACATAATTTGATATTTGTAAAGGTCAGGAAGGTAGAAACAGTCCTGCAAGTTTTCTAAAGTGCATTGCGAATAAAAATACAATGCACAACACCTGTTGAATCAGTAAAAATAAAAAATTTTCAAGACTAAATAAGATAAAAATGAAAACTTAAAATGCACTGTTTACATTTTTGCATGTATTTTTAGAAAGTTTTCAACTCTAATATGAGATGCCCCACAGTAACACTCGCATTGATGCTTTTCGGACAATCTTTAAAAAATATGTGTTCTCTCTCGCTCTGTCCTCCGTGTATTCTCAGGCCAACCACAGCTCACTCCAGTGGCAACATAGCAAAATTGTAGATGCTGATTTCCTCTTAAAAGCGACGGAGAGAGAGAGAAGAGGAGAAAAGGAGACAACAAAGGGAAAGAAATGAAAAAGAAAGCAAGAGAGAGACTCTGGTGTTAACAAATGACCTCTGTTGCTTTCTTCCTCTCTTTCACTCTTCCTCCCTCTCTCTTCCTCACAAAGTCCAGAACAACAACAACAGGAGGAGAGAGAGAGAGAGAGAGAAATGAGTAGAGAGAGGACTGTGGGTCTCTTTCTGTGTGCCCTCCAGTGGCAGCGTGAAGTTTTCAGTTTGATTGAAGGGCCCTTTTCTCTGCTGTGTGGTGTGAAAGCTGTCCTAATTGAATGATAAAGTGGCCCGAGATGGAGTCCAGTGAATAGGCAACAATACACAGCCTGTGTGTGGTAAAGGGGTTTTTTTGGTTCTCGTCCAGGCCGTTCTCCCTCTCTCTCTCGCCCTGCTGTGAGTGGGGGTCCCATTATCGAGCGCTCTGCTAGATTCGGTCACATGACTCCTCCCTGCCCGCTCACCCGGCCCCTCCCTCACTTGCCAAAGAGCAGCCAATCAGACGGCAGCAGGGATATTTCTCAGTGACCATGTGGTTGGATGCCCTCATTTAGCGAGCAGCTGACTCACTCACTGCACATGTCTTTCTCTATCACACACTTCGCCTGCCGGACACTGGCGAGAGAGAAAATTCCATGTCTGTGCAGTTTGAGCATACGCCGTAAACAGTCCAGACCGGCTCTGCGGGTCCAACTGTTGTGGGACCGTATCCGATGAACGCCAATACGCTCTCTATTATTTAATCAGAGACAGATGTTGTTCATCTTTTTATTTGATTGCTATTGAGAAGGATGCGATTATTGTTTAGCTCACTGTCAGTAGCTGATTTTAGATGGTAATACATTAGTTTTACACAGATTATGTGCTAGGAGATCTTTTATTTTTATGTTCAGTAGATAAATGCTCTGAATGAACATCAGTGTCATGTAGATGCAGATGTTCTGCTCTGTCTGTAGCTAGTTCATGTGATGAAAAAGGCTAGATTTAATTGATTAACAGACTTGTTTTGGATCAAGGAGTTTTTGACGTGTTAAAATGATGAATGGAATTTCCCTCCAAATTAAACAAAATAGTGTTATTCGAGATGGAATTAAAAGGCAGTACAGAGACTGAAAATACGAGTTTCTGTTTGTCGTCTTTTAAACGTTTCTACATCGTCTGGAAGTGGTTTGTTATGTCTCTTGAAAGTGTTTGTAAATTCACTAGGTCTTTTTTGACCCGGCTTGGTTCAGCTCGTACTGCCAAAATAAATGTAAGGATAAATAATTGTTTAATTCCATTATAACTGTGTGTTGGTGTCTTGCTGGGGTCTGTTTGCACGTTGGCTCTTTAGTGTGTAAGGCTGACCTGTTTGGTTAGCAAAGAGAGATTTATTGTTCTCGGTTAACAAGATTAATGTCAATTGTAATTTTTCCTCAGTAACTGATATACAAATATACATTGAATTGGTATGTGAGAGATGAATGTGTGATAATTCGCAATAATATTAATAAGATTAAGAATATATATACATACTTGTATTCAGTAAAGATGCAGAAATCTAATCAAAACAGACAATAAAAAATTTGTTAAAAAATATATATTTCAAAGTGCTAAACCACAAGATAAAACAGGAGAGGGAGCTATAAAGATGAAGAGCTTGAATGTATTTTAAAAAAGTACATTTATTTATTGTAATATTTATTACTATTTTTAATTAAACAAAATTTTTTAAAGAAGGTGTTTATACTCAACAAGGCTGTGCAGCCTGTTTCTATATACTTTTATTAACACTTCACAGGAATTAAAAAAAAGGAAATAAAAATAAAAATAAGAAAAAACTTTTCAGGTAAAAAATGATTCCATTGCTAATAATAATAAACTAGCTAACAGTCAGATTGGTTATCTATACTAAAGTGTTACCCTGGAGGATTTTGCATGTGTCCATAGGTTAATCTCATCCGCTGTAGTTTCTCCACTATTATCTTTTTCACGGTTAATTTGTAATCAAATATTAAGTCAGTTTGTATCAGGATTGCATGCACATTTCTTGACTACTCCAATTACTTTACAGTGCCCTTGTTGAACTTCCTCTGCTGTTGGTGTCACTAGCTTTAAAGATCCTTCCTATTAACTGTTGTTCACCTTGAGTTTAAATGTCTGCTGGCAAGTTAATTTCATCATCAGTTTCAGGTGTTTGTGTCTGCTCAGCTTCATCAGCCATTACAGTAGTCTGAGTTTACTGTTGGTTTTCAACACTCTGACCCTTAATATAAACCACTTTTACCCCCGGCTCCTGCTACACTATAAACTTGTTGCTGTCTTGCAGGTTCCTCAAAGGCCATCCTAAAACACTTTTTTCCTTATATATATATATATATATATATACACTCACTGGCCACTATAAGGCACACCTGTCCAACTGCTCGTTCATGCAAATTACTGATCAGCCAATCACATGGTGGGAACTCAATGCATTTAGGCATGTTGAAATGGTCAAGACGAACCACTGCAGTTCAAACCAAGCTTCAGAATGGGGAAGAAAGGTGCTTTAAGGGACTTTCAACGTGGCATGGTTTTTGGTGCCAGACGGGCTGGTCTGAGTATTTCAGAAACTGCTGACCTTCTGGGATTGTCACGCACAACCATCTCTAGGGTTTACAGAGAATGGTCTTAAAAAGGGAAAACATCCAGTGAGCGGCAGTTCTGTGTGCGAAAATGCATTGTTGATGACAGAGGTCAGAAGAGAATGGCCAGAGTGGTTAGAGCTGATAGAAAGGCAGTAGTAACTTAAATAACCACTCGTTACAACCAAGGTATGCAGAAGAGCATCTCTGAACACACAACACGTCAAACCTAGAGGCAGATGTGCTACAGCAGCAGAAGACCACACCCGGGTGCCACTCCTGTCAGCTAAGAACAGGAAACTGAGGCTACAATTCACACAAGCTCACCGAAACTGGACAATAGAAGATTGGAAAAATGTTGCCTGGTCTGATGAGTCTTGATTTCTTCGGATGGTAGGGTCAGAATTTGGCGTCAACAACATGAAAGCATGGTTCAGGCTGGTGGTGGTGGTGTAATGGTGTGGGGGACATTCTCTTGGCACACTTTGGGCCCCTTAGTACTAATTGATCATCGTTGGAACTCCACAGCCTACCTGAGTATTGTTGCTGACCATGTCCATCCCTTTATGACCACAGTTTACCCATGTTCTGATGGCTACCTCCTGCCGGATAATGCACCATGTCACAAAGCTTGAATCATCTCAGACTGGTTTCTTGAACATGGCAATAAGTTCACTGTATTAAATGGCCTCCACAGTCACCAGATCTCAACCCAATGGAGCATCTTTGTGATGAAAGATTCACATCATGTATGTGCAGCCAACAATTCTGCAGGAACTGCGTGATGCTTTCATGTCAATATAGACCAATATCTCTGAAGAATGTTTCCAGTACCTTGAAGTATGCCATAAAGGATTAAGGCAGTTCTGAAAGCAGAAAGGGGCCCAACCCAGTACTAGCAAGGTTTATACCGAATCAAAATATTGGCACCGTGGATGGAAATTTACAGATTAAGGGGCTGTAATATTATAGTGAGATCCCTTTGCAATGTCACTAGAGAGCGAAATCAGACGCACTCGTTTTTTTCAGACACTTGCAGAAAAAGCTTTACCAAAACAAAGTTACTGGGTTAATCTTTTTCACGTTTTCTTGATTGGTAGATGCACCGGGGACCTGATTATAGCACTTTTATAGCAGATTTTCATGGAACAATGCAGACTGCACAGATAAAAAATTTACCTGAATTATTTATTAAAAAAAAGACAAACAAGTTCTTATTTCTGTAGGATATTTAACTCTCTGGTGATGATCTGTTTGACATTACTGTAGAGGTATTTTAGTTGTTTTTTATGAACTTTGAAACCTTTATAAATGCATTCATTAATATATTTATTTATTTAAGAGAGAGATATAAATTATTAAAATTAAATCTGAACTCTAAAGACTATAACTTGTCCTTTACAAGCTTGGAACAGTCCTGCAGTCCTCCTGTTCTGTCTTAGTGTGCTATGTATTTTTTAAATCTAACTTAAAGTTTTCTCATAGGGGATGATCAAAGCTCCCAAAAATCCTTAAGATTACTCCTGAAAAGAGCTTTCAAGCTACCAAACGTGGCACAGACCTTCTGTCTGTCTATAGATACGTCACGCTTTTTCTACTTTTTGAAACTTCTGTACTTTGTCAACTCAGCATCACCACTGTCTTAAATCATTATTCTGCTGGTTTTAATTGGCACCTTTACTTTTAATCGTGACTTGCTCATCTTACATATAGTGCACCTCTTTTAATATCAACTCATCTCTTTTGCGTCTCTCTCACTTTCTCTTTCTCTCTCGCTCTCCTCTTTCGCTGTAATCAGAATTACAGAGAAAGATAAACCCTGTTAGCGGTGAATAAGCTTTAATCTCCTGCATGAGGCAAAGATGAACACTAATCCGCATCTGTCCATACAAAATGTTTACCATTTATATTTCATACTGTCCTTCACATGCCATGTATAAATATGCGAGAGAGTGGAAGAAGTGGGAAAGACACTATATAGGCCTACTGTATATATGCAATCGGGGAGCATGTTGTATAACGTATTTGCAATGCACAACGCTTTTTTGGAAAAATTGAGTAGGCTCATGGTCAATCTGACACATAAATATGCAGCGATGAATGATTTAGCTCATGCATTTTTCTCAAGATTACTCAGCAAGGTCAAAGCTTAAAGGCACTGGCTTGGCTTCATGTAGGTGTTGATGATCACTGATAATGAAGGCTGAAAGAGGAAAAACAAGACACTTATGGAAGAAATCTTATGCAAGATCTTCTGTGCACATACTGGTATTCTATTACAAGGAACTTCATTTGCACTGTGATTCAGTTAGTTGTAACAGAAATGGTCTATTTATACAGTGTCTATTTAGATACTGACTGTACACTGTGCATATAGGCATTAAATGGTCTTTATTTCACGTCTAGGTCTCCAAGGCGCTAGACCAGATCAGTGCTGGGTCTGATTTTTGTATGAATCATCTGTGCAGTAGGACACCATCTGGCAAAAGCCCGATTAAGAATACTGAGTGTTGGCTGACCATGCTTTTGCTCATGCATTAAGCAGGGTGTATTGAGCCCAGTATCACCTTTAAAATACATATTAATATATTATTTAGTATTAAAAAAAAAATCATTTTAATTCTTGTGAATATATTTAAATTAGTTAAATATGTTGCAGTTTATTTCTCAGAGCATCCACTGTTTATTGTTTGGAGCACTTATAAATTAAAATAAAATCAGAGAAATAAAAGAAACAAATTAGACAATTGTTAACACAGAGCAGTAAAATTAATATGAATAGGGCTAGAAAAATTGTTCTTGATAAGAAATGTTAAAATCTGAGATATTTAATAACCATTTTTTTATTAAGTGCCCCTAATACTTGTGTTCTTACATAGAAACTAGATGTATTTAACCACAGTGTATATTAAATAGTATCTACAGCTCTAACGTCTGTAACTGCACGTAATTATGTAACAACCTACTGAATGTAATGTGTAAGTACAAATGTGTATCAGGACATTGGTAACAACACTTTTTGGTGATGAAAGTACAAATGTGAAACAGACTAACAGCACTTTATATCAAGTAAACCCCATGTATTTACATTGGAATTACTCTGATGTTACACAGCAGCGGCCAGTAAGTTAAGCTTTACATATAAATTGTTGTTGGTGTCCAGAATGTTATACGTTATATAAAGTGGACAGTTCCTGAATAGTTACGATGTAAGCACACTGGTTTTATTGTAGTGTACCAACTCCAGATCCAACTCCTCCCAATTTACATACTGTATCTCTAACCCATCTCCACCCCCTGGATCACCCCTGTTCCAATTACTCTTATACATACATTTGTTACAAAATATAGTTATATAGTTCCTGTTACATGAGTGAAATTAAGTGTTGTTACCAATGTTTGTACCTACAAATACCATTCTGAGGATATGTTTAAAACAGTTTGCCAAAGAAAAAAACTTTCCAGAAAAATAGAATTGAGAAAGACATTGAGACTGTTTAATATGTTTAATAGTATAAAGCTACTAGTATAAACCATACATGAGTGCTCTAGAAAACAAGGAAACACTCTCTCAAATTTCATTTTTTAGAAAAGCTATTTAAACATCAGAACAAAACCTTCTTTAAAATAATGCTTATGGAATATTCTTATAACCTTATTAATATGTAGTTATTGTGATGCCATAACATAAAGAAAAAGGTTTTTAGAATAACATTCTTGAGACATCCTTATGATGTTTTTTTTTTGTTGTAAATAACATTATTATCACAACAAGAAAACTATTCAATATTTTGTCGCCTTTGTGTCTCAACCACTGTAGCGCCAGAATATCGACTGAACGCACTGAGAAAGCTGTTCTGTGGCAGCCGGGCTACAAGGCTGTTCTGTTTTTGTTTCAATCAAATTGTAAATGTGTAGGAAATGTATCGCAGCCAACAGAAGAGCGTATGTAATTTGCGTTCTGTGCATATTCTCCAAAGTAGCACTACAGTGAAGTAATGAGACAAAGAGGAAGACTTTGAATTAAGTCGTTTTCTTATTTTTTCTGCGTACAAAAAGTATTCTTGTTGCTTCTTTTTATCCAAAATATCTTAAATTGTGATCCGAGGGGTAAGCGATTAATGCCGAAAGTTTTATTTTTGTTTATTTTAAGTATCCCTTTAAGTACTGTTAAAATTAGATACTCTTAAGACTTTTTAATCAAGTTGTTTTGGAATTAAGGACTTGTAACTTCAACTGTAAGGTATATGTACTTTTACTGAAGTATGGTTTTCAGGTACTCTTTACACTGCTGTTTATTTTGAGAGAAAAAGAAACAGCACATATTCATATAGTCATCTGTACACTGCTGCCTGCATCTGGATGCTCACTAACCGTAAACTGCTGCAAAAGTTTTTCAAGCCTCTGTTTACATCAAGCAAAAAACTGGAACTTTGTTGTGAGTATATCACATAGATATTCATATGGTCACAATGTACTGCATCCATCCATCCATCCATCCATCCATGTCTCTATCACCCCCCACTCTCTCTCTCTCTCTCTCTCTCTCTCTCACACACACACACACACACCTACACACAGCGTGGTAGGCCACCTGTCTCTAATGGCTGTGATCTGCTGAGTTGCGTAACCAGAATGTCCATCAGCTCCGGCCTCCTGCTGACAGCACCGCAGTAGTCCGCTCGCTCCGTGTGTTTGTGTGTATTCGCTCCTGCACAATACTGCATCTATTTGCATTCGTGCATAACCTATTGATTCCTGCAGGTCAGGGTCAGAAAACTTTCAAGAGGCGTCCTTGTCCCAAGGAAATTACGAGCACTTTTCGCCCACACAGTGAGTCTGCCCACTGTCCCAAATGAATTAATCTGTTAAGCGACGTTTACCACCGAGGACGGCGCCTAGAAGAGAATCTGCAGTGATTTAAAGGGATTGGTTTAATTACTGTGATCTGTGCACCGTATTTATTTAGTAGGATCTAAAGTAAAAAGCCAAGCGTTTGGCACATAACTAATGCGAACCATTAGTCTGATTATGTTGTCTTGTACTCGTGTACCTTTCGCTCTCACTCAGGAGAAAGGGGTGTAATGGCTTTTAAATAATGGTTCATTGTTGCAGTTAATCCAGATTAACAGAGGATATGCTGTGTCTCCGTTGTGTAGCTAAAATGGAATCTGTCTACTGACTTTCTGGCACAAATTTCATTAATGATCCAAATCCCGTAGTGACAGCGATACAGCTGTTCTCCCGACCTGCACCGATATTCATTTATTAAACTGTTGTGTTGTGTGTCGTCGGGGTGGCGGTAACAGGACGTACACCTAATGGCAGGCCTGGATGTCTCGTTTTATTTTTGATGAAATGTCTGTGGATGTATTTTACAGTGTTCTTGGACATGGGAGTGAGAAGACAGCTTGACCAAGCACCATGTTCCAAAATCCTCCCCCGTTCAGTCCACACTTCCCTCACGTCCATCTCTGATGCGTGTGTGTGTTTGGCGTGGTGGTGTTAGAGGTGTGAGATCGGCGTGGATGTGCTGCCAGGTGGCTCGGCCCACTTGTTCGCCATTGACTTTTACCTTAACTGCCTTCTCCCTGATCTACTCCTGCAGCCTGTTATTTGAACATAGAGGGATTGTTCATCCAAAAATGAAACTTCACTCACTGCCATATTGTTCCAAACCTGCAAGACTTTTTCTTTTTTGGTGAAGGCATATTTTAAATTACTGTTGTCTGTGAAAGTCAATGGGTTTCAAACAACATTGGACTTTAATGGACAGAAATTGACATATATCATTTGTTTTATTTAAACTGTTTTATCCAAAATATTTAAAAACTTCAAAATAGCCAATGAATAGAATTCACAGCAGTTTGCAGTAAATCACAAATTTCTGTTCCTTTTCACGCAAATTATGATTACAGGGGGAATTAAAGTGTCCCTGTTATAGATTTTCTTATAGAAGTCCTTTCGTGCAGTGTGTGTCACTAAGAGAATGAAAACATCCTGGAAAGTTTTAAATCTGAAAGTGCACCGTGTTTAAAGTCACTGTCTCTCAAAGAAAAAGTCGACTATGAATCAGTGAAACAAGTCGGTTTTAAAACGAGTCGGAAGCCACTTTATGTCAATGTCAAAATGAAACATTAGCATGTTGCTGCCACTTGTTGGTCTTTTTATGTTGGTCTGAATGAGAATGTACATTCATTCTTTGCCACTAGGTGCCACTTTTGGAGCATCAAAAACTCAAAAACACTGCTTTAAAAGAAATCGACCAATCACTTAAGCCCATAAGGCAAAAATGAATGCATATCACGAGAAAAGAAGTATGTTTTGACCTTGCACGTTAACCTGTTGTTTGGGACTCCTAAAAAATAATAGAGGCACTTTATTGATTAATAAGTTTCAACAGTTTCTAGCATGATACTGTATTATAACCTCAAAACATTTTTACAATAGTGGATGATGTGGGAACTGATATATTTTAACATTTGCATTATATAACCAGCTTCACGTGTAAGGCTTTTCTGACATGGTAAACTTGCTCGTTGAAGGCTTGAAGAAGCAAGCTAAAAGGCACGGTTGATTCAGCAAATGCAATGTTTAATTTCCAAACTGCTGCAATATGTACAACAATCACTGTAATAAACATTGCATGTTTAAGTTGATCTTTTTCGGATAAAACTGAACATCCTGTTTGTAACATTTAATGGACATTAGTGCCACAAAACAAGCAAGATGTTCATAATTTCATCTTCAGAAACATTTGGAATTTTTCCAAGGCAAGCATCACTACTACTGTATGTACATGATGATGGAAAATAAAACATGTGTCCTAGCCATACATTGAAAAGATGACACATCTTCAGGAGTCGCAATATAGCAACACTCTGGAAACCACAACATTCTAGCATCATGAACCTGAATTTTGCATAGTCCAACATTTACATTTCCTTCAGGAATTGTACATGTCTAGAAAACAATGTGTGTGTTTAAATTAAGTGTGTGCGTTTGTTTGTTTGTTTGTTTGTTTTTGTTAGTTTATAAGAGCCATGTGGTACATCCTGTATAGGTACACTGTCACTGTCCGTTATCTTGGGCAAATATGGATTGCATGCATACCTGATCTTTCAAACCACACTTTCTGAATGTTTACATGTCCTCGCTTTCACTCTCTTTCTCACACACACACACACACACACACACACACACTCCAGCTCTCAGATTGCAGATTATTACAGATATATTGCCATAATTATCGAACTTTATAGCGCCTTTAAATGTCACATGTAGTCAGAGTTATGGGCTTAATATTACAAAGAGGGTTGAGGCACAAGGATGACTTAATAAAATTATAATTTCAGTGAAGCCAGTGATTTCATTTATTTTGTGCATGTCTTTAATGTTTCTATTTATTCAAGCTCTGTGTGTGTATGTGTGTGTATAAAATATATTATATAAATAATTTCTCTATAGTTAAATGTATGCGTTGTTAAATACACTACATTTTAAAGCAGCCTTTAAAAAATCCAGATTTAAGTAAATGACAAGTGTCAGTAGAGCTGGGAGGATGAATCACAAAACCCAGAAATGTCAGCAGCCTGCAGTAGAGTTATTTATTTCCTTATGACTAATGTGTTTGGGCCATTTTAAATGTCCACTTCTGGAACATCTATATACACCCTATTAGCATCAATCACTCATTTATGAGGTGCTAACGCGTAATGAGGTCCACAGGTTCTTGTTCCTGTTGTGTAACCAGGAAGACAGATTTTTCCTGTAAAGGATTCAGTTGAAGGCCATATTAGTTGTTTTAATTGGTCTTGTTAATATTAATTGTAAGGCCATATTAAATGGCTACATAGCTTAAATTCATATTATGTTTGTGAACTTGTGTTTTAGTTTTAGACTTCTTTTAAAAATAAAGGTTCTTTATTATTATTGGTGTTCCATGAGGAACCGTTAACATTCATGGAACCTTTCCAGTTCTTTATATTCATATTCTTTCAAAATGTTCTTCACACAAAGAAAAGCGGTTCTTTTTAAGAAGTGAAAGATTCTTTGAGGAATCAGAAATGCCTCTTCTATGATACTGTTGTTCCATTTTTCAAACAGTTCTTAAAAATATGTATTTTTGTCTTATATGATTGTAATAACCAAGAAAGTAGACCAGATTTACCTAATTTTTAGAACCAGAGAAATGAAAATGAATGAGTGATCTGTGCCTTTAAATCCCTTTATTTTATGTCTTAATTGAATTATTGTCCAGTGTTTTGGTCTCCATTTGTTGTTTTTTAACATGCTATAGACATAAATGTGATGTGAGTAACCAAAAATCACGAGTTTAGGCACAAGGGGTTCAGTTAAGTTTGCTGTCGGTTTGTTTTGAAGCGTTTTTTTTGTAATAATGGGCTTTTTCTTTTTGCTACCTGTTTCCAGCTTTGCTCTCACCTGGTGTCACAGCGGAATTCAAAATGAGATATTTGAATGGCTCACGCTCTGCCAAAACCTGGCCAGAGCTGTTTACTCAGTTGATGGGAGCACATTTGGGATCTGTTCAAATTCAAAGACATGCCAAATCATTCTCTCTTTCTTCTTCGTCTCTTTGTGCCTCTCACCCTCACCCGCTCTCTCCCTCTCTCTCCCTCGTGGTAAATGGAGATGTGAAATATTTAAACACACTTTGTTGTGCGGGGACAATGCACTCTAGCAGATGGACAGGCCCCGCACGGGTTGGATGTATGCAAATCTCCATACAAAGCAGCCCAGGATGTTTTCAATCTAACACCAGCGCCTCAGGCCCTGTTTTAATCCCCCTTTACCCGCAGCCAGCCCGGTTTTTTATCAAGTCAAACGCCGTAAGCGCTGTGTCAACCTGGACATCTGGCCCCACCACGAAACCAGAGGGAGAGCGAGACAGGCGAGCGAGTGTGGGAGAGAGGATCTGGCTGGCCTGAAACATTTGGAGATGGGTTTGGGATATGGAAAGACTCGGAGAGATGAGTAAAGGACTGTGTGGGATTGTATTGGAGCTTCTGAATAAAAGCTCTCTAACCCTCTTACTTCTCTCTGCCGCCTTGGTGGAGATTCAGGCCCGGGAGGCTTACGTTTGCCTGGGAGGCCGACATGTTGCTGAGGCACTCTCTCTGTTTTTTTTCCGTTTCTCCTTCGCTTTCTCTCTCGCTTCTTCTTCCCTGCCACTTTCTTTGGCATTTTCAAAGGCAATGAGTGATGCTGGAGGCTGTCGCATTTGACTGATTGCTTTCTGATGTGACAAATGAAGCATGGGGCGGCCAGACACCTGGAGACACCTGGCATCTCGGCGCCGAGCGAGCGCACCATCATGCAGGCGTGCGCACGGACACTCCTTATTCAATTACTGACACAATTAAAACATCGAAACCGATAGTGCGTGAAAACTTCACAACCGATGAACCGATAAACTAACTGGTTAACTGGAACTGACTGATGTCTGAGAGGAAAAAGGCTGTGTTTGATAGATGCTTTGTCTAACTGGATATGGTAGTATTCAATAGAGTCTACTAAGGCTAATGACATAAACCTTGATAAAGACAAGGATGAATCTAAGTTCTTACTCTTTGTATTAATTTACATGTGTATGCCTCTTAATAATCAGTAAAAAGACAATTCAGTAACACTTTAGAATAGAGAGCATTTCTTATATTATAGGGTTGCTTATTATCATGCCTATTATTAAAAGGGTAGTTTACATAAAAGTGTAATTTATTAATTAAATAATCCATGTGACATCAGTGGCTCAATTGTAATTTTTATGAAGCTATGAAATACTTTTTGTGTGCAAAAGAAAAAAAACATTACTTTATGGCCCAAAAATATATATCAAAATTAATTGTAATTTTGAGAATACAAAAAATGTACTCGTCATGGAGAAGGTGTTTTCAGGTCATTGTATTTAAGTATATACACCTTCTCTATCTACCCCTTCTCTTTTCTTTTCCTAAGAAATGTAGGAAAAATTCACCTCTGGCTCTTTAAACATGTGAGATGGAAGGTAAGCAAGAAACATCCCCTGTGTGTGTGTGTGTGTGTGGGGGGCGCAGACGTACCTGTCTCCTTCACAGCTGCCTCTCAGACTGCAGGAGCCCAACTAGCATGACACCTCACATCTATGAACAGGGCCCGAGGACTGAAAAGATAAACACACACACATATATATGCATGAACACACACACACACACACCGCTGCTCCAGCCCTCCAGACCACCACCTGCCTCCATGCACTCGTCTGCGCACAAACACACAACATTGTCTCCCTTCCTGTGTTTTTCTTTTCATAAAACTTCAACTGACACACTCACATTAGCTTCCAGTGCTCATGCAAGTCTACACGCATAAACAAATGTACATATTTGTATGACTACTATAAGATTATATACATGCACACTGCCTGCGGTCCTCGCTGCATGCTGCAGGCCAGGCTATGACCCTAGACTGTCCCAATGACCCATACTCAGTTCACGCATTCCTTCAGGTGCAACACAAATAAATAGAAACACACACATGTGTTTATATATATCATTGTTTTTATTGGGGGGTTTTTTCATGTTGAAAAGATGAGTATATTTTCTATCCTTTACATTTAATTCTTAAACAAACCTTAAGACATTAAGCTGTTTTCTCTTAACCATCGTCTGCTTCTTAACATATAGGTTTCTGGTTTTGTAATGCATTTGATATTCACGAAACATGAAACACACACAAATAATATATACAACAGTGTAGATAACACAACCAAAAGGTGTTTGTATTTCTCAATGATATATAAGAGATTATGGTCTTGACTTAAGAAAGAAAAAAAGAAAGAGAGAGAGAGAGATAGTTGGAGAAAGAGCGAGTAAAGAAAAAGAAATCTGGGGGTAAAAGGAAGTGTGAATCTGACAGACCAGATTGCCTGGCAACAGAATGACCATCATCTGGTGCAAGAGAAAGAGTGAGAGAGAAAAAGAAAGAGGGATTGAACATAAAAAAAGGAGAAAATATGGTGGCAGTTTTAGTGACCACAATGCCAAAACCAAATCATTTTGACTGAATTAATTATCTTTAGATGTTCATTTTTTATTTACAGAACCTGAGAGTCTGTTATATCTATATCCATAACATATATCAGAAATATTTAAAACAGTAACGATGCTGAAACAGAAAACTTCCCCTGTGTGCGAGTATGACACTACGAGAGCAGTGTCAAGGGTCAAATCTTCATTTAATGATGCAGTATTATTACGGAGATTCCCACTGGCCCCATCAGTGAATGACATTTTGGTTTCCTGATGTCTGGTTGAGACTTTTAGCCAAACGTTCTGGGCTGACTGTCACAGCACAGCCTCAGGCACAAACTACACCAGTCCCCTCTCTTCACACGCAGCACACACTCGCTTTAAACGTGCGGGAGGAGGGGAGATCAGACTGTATTGTGCCAAATTGTTCTTTATTCTTAGGCTGTATTTTAAATTTCATATTTTAAGAATAAAATGAAGCACGCTGTATCTCACAGTGCAATACACTCCATTTGAACATTCAGTTCCTAAGAACTGGAAGTATTTTAAACAAGATTTTTAGTAGTTTTTTATTCATTTAGTGTTTGCATGCCCTGACGAATCTCAAGACCATTTCATGCAATATTAGATAACAAAATGCATAATGGATTAGTGTGATATGATGCTTCTCTATCTAAAAAATAAACAGTCAGTGATTAAATAAGAATAATAAACTATTTTCTGAGATTTTCTGCGTTTAACGAATAATAGACTGCTGTCACTTTAAGAGCTCCCCGGATCAAATATACTTTTATCTTTCTAGGCTGTTTGTTTTCACTTAAGACTTAAACAAAGACACTTGCATGGATGGGCATTTTAGCACATACAAATGTGTGTAACTGTTTAAGGCCTATAAAGTGGCAAAAACTCAGTACTCATGCACTCAGCACTATCCTCACGTGCATGCGCCTCTCAGAAATTAGTTCTGTTTTGCTGCTTATTGCATTTTAATGACTTAAAATCAATTGTTTTTAATCTGCAATGCTTAAAAAATGCATTCATAATATGTTATTGTAACTACTTAGCCAGAGGCGTCACGTGACCATGTAACAACAAGAGAGAAGGTAATCCAAAATCTCTACCGGTTGGCATATTTTCTCCAGTTAATCGTGACTACCTGCGTATCGCCTACTAGTGTTTGTGTGCGTCACTCCTGGAGTCAAATGAACAACTACACACAGATCTAAAGTCCTTGACCCTATATTCATCTTCAGAAATACATTTTTTTAAATATAAATTCATTAAAAACATCAAGAGCATGTATTACAAATAAAGACTCTAATTAGTCTTTGGGTTTATGGCTACAAAATCATTAGAAACAAGGATATTAACTACTCACACCACACACACTCTGCTGGCATTTTCATTAAAGACGTAAAACCAGAAGTTGTAGAAAACGACATAAATAAGCTGTCTGGAGAATGGTTTACGGCCCGGCTGGAGCTCACCCTCTAAACTTCTCCAATAATAGTATCTCTCTGCTTTAATGGAGTCCTCTGCATGTGTGCGAGTCACAGTTTCTTTTCCATCTTTTTCACCCAGTCAACTTCTCCCGCTGTACTAATTAATGAATGCTTAGTGTGGGTGCCCTTTCTATTGAGTCCCTTTAGTATAAACATAATTAATGCCCGGCCTCTTTTATGGAGGCTGTCATCAGTATTCATCCGCATCCCCCGGAGGAGCGTGCGCTGAACCGCTGCCGTGGCCGGACCGGCTCGTCTCGGCACAGCGACACTTGGAGCCTGAGTGAAAGGACCTGGGAATGCACACAAGTGGTATTTGTAAGCCGAGATCAAAAAGCATTTACCTTTAGATGTTTTCCTGTTATGAATATTCAATGGCCTTATTGAAATCTAATTTAGGTCTCCTTATCTCTGGGGGTTTTTAATCAGTGCACATAGCCGGAGGGTAGATCTGATTGACAGCCAAACTTTAGTGAAAGGCAGAGAGCTGGTGGAGGGGGGAACAGATACAGGGCATGGACAGAAACACAGAAAGAGAGAGAGCTGTGCACTTGTGTTTTCGGGGCACAAGATGCAAGGTGTAAAAATGCTGTTTTGAATACAAAACAAACTGGTATCTGAACACCAAGTTACCACAACACCGATTGCACAAAAAAAAAAAATAATTCTGTCATTAATTACGCACCCTCAATCCTGTAAGAACTCAAAGGAAGATATTTTGAGAACTTTCTGACCCTGCATGGACAGCAACGCAAATACCGCCTTCAAGGCCCACAATCATTCGTGAAAGTGCCCAACCTGGTCTCATAGGGATATGTGCAATTGTTCTGCAGTGACTGCCATGAAAACACAGGTTTAATACGTGAAACCTTGCACCTTTTTATTACATTGACATAGGCAAGTATTGCTGTGTTTTTAGTACTTTGCTTCAGTTACATATTTTGGCGATTCAGAATTGAAATAACCAGGGTCTGTTGCTAAAACATAACGCTCTATCATGTTGGAAATATGCCCTACACCAGATTCAACCCTAAACCTACCCGATGCAAACTGCTATCAAAAGGCATTTGTTGATGCGACCGTGTCATTGTCATTTTACACTGATTTGAACTGTTTTGTTCAACCGACCGTAGTTACACAGGATTCAACCCAGAGGTCCTCGCCTCTAAAGAACCTCTCTGTACTCCGTGAGCTACTGAACAAACCTACCGGCTACAAAAACCCATAGATATGAAGCTATATATGTGTGATGCTAACATTACACAAAAAGGTTCTTTACAGTGGAAAATGGTTGTTTCTAGAATTTGCTGAAATGTTTTGCTCAAACGCATTGCTTCCTATTAGAAACATTTTTTAATTACCTGCCAGTGACTATATATAATACATGTTAACATTTTAACCAATAAAATAAACTATTAGACGGCTGAAATCAATCAGGGAACATTCTGGATTGAATTCAGTAAACGTTAAATAAAGAAGGCATTTCTGGTCAGCTTGACAGCAGCATGTGCTTTTACTGTAAATGGGAAACAGAAATTCTCATTCTACTTAAGAAGAAAACGAGCTTAAGGCATGAGGGGAAATAAATGATGACAAGTTTCTTTTTTGTCTCGGGCCATCCCGTTAACTTACCGTTAAGCTCAGCTGTTTCAGTGCTGCAGAGCTTCACTGATAAGCTACGACACAGTCTGAGCTAATGACTGACTTAGTTTGAAACAAGAGAAAGACATTTCCTTGTGTGATGAGCTGATAACCAGCAAAGAATTGAAGCGGTCCACCAAAGCTCTGAGCTAATAAAGGTCTTTTGTTACGAAGTAGTCTTCTTGTTCAGGTCTTAAGAACATACAGCACTATCACTCCTGCAGTTATAATCAGCCTCGTGGATGTGCACAGTGAGAATTAAGTGAGTATTAAACACATTGTTGCAAGTGATCATTTGAGACCTTCTGTCTGGAAGAAAAGATGGAGGGAGTTATTTTCTGAAGAGGGCAGCATACGACGACTCCCTGCCAAAGCAATGCATCATATTGTTCTGTAAACATACATTTGGCATTTGTTGCAGTTTGTGTGTTGTGTGTGTGTGTGTTGTTTTAAAATGCAGACTGGAGAACTAACTATTCTATATGAACTAATGATCAATAATATATCAGCACAATCAAAGGTAAGGAATACAGACAGTGCCAAATAACAGCAGCTGTCTTCAACAACATCACCCTGATAAAATAACTTTAAAGGCACAGTTCAACTGAAAATGAAATTCTGTCTTCATTTATTCCCCCTTATGTTCCAAAGCCGAATGACTCATTTTCTTCTTGGGAAGACAAAATATAAGGTTTTGAAGATTTTGTTGGTAGCTTTTTCAAGAGGATGGAGTGTTTAACCCTTAGTGAGGAAAGGCTTGTGAAATCATATGATAGCTTGTATGTGAGAAACAGGATGAAGTATATATTAATATCGTGACATATTAACAGTTCATGAGAGAAGTTATGTCAAATTTGTAAACAAATCTTTGTTTGTTCGTTTGTTTGTTTAATCCTTTTAACAAATCACTTGAATCACACGGGCCGTCTGAGTGATTTGTTTACTTTATAATAATCCACAATTATCAATAAATGTCTCATGAAGCCAAAAGCTGCATGTTTGTAAAAATAAAATTCATCATGAAAGCACATTTTGAACAAAAATCAATTGCTTCCAGCTAAAAATATGAGTCCTTCATCCATTATATTGCTTTCTCCAGTGAAGAAGTCAGCTAATCTGAATCAGGAGAGAAATATGCACAGAGCAAGCACCCTTTATGAACAAAAACAGAAATTTTCAGTGGAGTATTTATTACTGTATGTTGTTCAGAAGCATTAAAATGATGGATAATAAATAATTTCTTTATTACAGTACAAACAGCTTTACACGGGACATTAGCTGATGGATGGAGTACTTGTAGATCATTCTGAGGTTTTATCAGCTGTCTGGACTCTTGTTCTGACGGCACCCATACACTGCAGAGGATCCATTGGTGAGCAAGTGATATGAGGCTAAATTTCTCCAACTCTGTAAAAACAAATTTGAATGGCGTATATATTTCAGCAAATTTTCATTTTGGGGTGAACATTAGAAGAGAAATGATCAGTAAACGCCGTTTTAGATTTAGTAGCAGTCTACACAATGACAAAATATCAACAATTAAACAAAAAAAGAAGCACCTTCTGGCTTTAGAAGCGTTCTGTTTCATCTGAAATACGTATACTAATTCTCCAGTTGTTTGGATAATAAGTGTCATGCTCTGTGCATTGCTAAATGGTACTAGTCTATCTACAGAGGTGCCATTCATGAATATCTTGGACAGGCTTCATTGAGACAACGAGAATGTTTTGAGTTCCTGCAACACCTCTTGGTATTTTATATGGGTGTTTCACTGACACTTCCTTATCATGGCGTGAGCGCAGGTGTGGGGTCCTGTCCCGGAGGGCTCCATTAAAACAGTGTCCCTCTCTGTGCTGAGCTGCAGGACAGTGTGTGTAACGCCGGCCATATGCTTACCAGGAGGCCAACAGCTGACTGAGATAATTGACAGAAATCAACATATCTGGACACGCGCTCGTTTGTGTGAGATGTGAGCGGGAGGAAATGATTGGCGATCAGCAACACTAGAGTCACTCCACAGGGAGCGCAAAACAAAGTGAGGGGTAATTTAGTTTATAGCCACAGGGCTCAGAAGAGAAAGACAGAGAGTAGGAGCTCGGAGCTTTCTTCTGGTCATAGAATATTTTTGTTTCGTGACTATTATTGTCTTTGAGCTCAGCAACCTCTGTAAATATCCTTTATTAGATTAATACAGTTGTCTCTGGACTAGAATTGGAAAGTTAAATGTAAAGTGCAATAAAATGTATTCTTATGGATTTGAAATCTATAATATAAATCATTTTTATTATACAGACTAAATAGTGCATGTGTTAGACTAATTAGCATGCAGATCAGGTCTGAGTTTGGGGGGTGTATATAAGGAGAGGACATTCGTTGAGACGACGACACAGTGACATTGTCATTAGCTTGAAGTTAATTAGTAATTAACGGCGCTATTTCACTCAGGCGCATCTCCCGCTCCTCTGACAGGCTCTTTACTCCTCCATTGAGACGAAAACCAATAATGCACGCAGGGGGCTGTTCCTCTGTCACTTCCCGCGTGAGTTAATTAAGGGCTTTGCCACGATCCTTAAGATATGTAAAAGCTGTGATATTATGGCATGTCACAACCAGCTGTGTTAAATTCAATAATATCACAAAAAACATACAGTGCCGTACCTCAGGTCTGATGTTGTTTAAATGAACTAAATCAAACTGATTAAAAAGATCAGTAGACAATATTTTAAATTACTGTTAAATGCCGAACACCATCATATTCTCTCACTAGGGTTATTTATCAATATAGCATGTGCAGTAGTATTTACTATAATTGGACTGTTGTAGCATGTGGATTGAAAGCTGATGGATGTGTTAATAAACACATGTGAAATAAAACCCACATACAGCCTTATTTCTCCCAGCTTCAACTAGATAGAGCAATGCCGGCATTCCTATATACAAGAAACTGAAAGATTCTTTTATTTATTCAGACTTTTTTCATTTCCATCACACTGTATTTTCCGACAGATCTCAAATAATGGGGCTTTTTAAAGCATTCTAGGGTGGAAAGGACATTGCATTTGTTAGAAAAGAATGATTAAATGCTTTGTTTTGCTGTGTGTGTCTGTGTGTGTGTGTAAGAGATACTGTACACTACAAATACTTAAAAAAAGGTCTTTTGATCATTACATTTAAAATACATTTATTGCAATAATTTTGAAGTCATTAACCTTTTTTTTTTTGTAAATTTTGACTGTCTAATACAGTGTTTGATCTCTTCATTTTCTACCTTTTTCTTCATATGTCATATCCCTCCAACTTCTCATGTCATTATCATGACTTAATCTCTAATAGTTACGCTTCATTTAGCTAAACTAGGTTTCTTTATATTTACCTTGATTTTTCTTTACTTTTGTCACTTCACTGTCATTTCTTAATTGACACTCTCATCTTCTTGGTAAATAAGATTGTTGTTCATAATTGGTATATAAAAAGAAAAAAGATTTCAGACAATGTATATTGAAATGTTGAGGTTTTTTTATGTGAAAATCCTAGTTTTTATAATATAATAATATTTGTACTATAGATTTTCCTAATGGGACAAGGATAAAGAAATAAAACCTGTAAAATGGCAGGAGAATGCAACACTGTGAACTATTGTCTGCACACACACACACACACACACACATCAGCACTGATCTGGATGTTGTCACCCATCACTCAAATAATCTGGACATTAACCCGATCAGACTCTGAAAGCCTGGGGTATTATTCTCTGTAGTGCTCTCAGAGTAGCCTATACAAAGCGAGGAAATTCCTAATAAGTTCAGCTGCACGTGTTCATTGCGTTACTAAACATTCAGTTTTACTGCTCATTCCACATGAGACACGCACTGTTCGATATAAACTATTACCAAACAAGACGAAATCTAATGATCTGTTCTCTTAGACCTCCAGAATGTTCCTCGAGCTGCATGGAGCCCCTCTCATCTTCAGGTGTGACACAGTGTCGCCCACTTTGCCCCAGGCCCCTGATCTCACCCCCCCTCCCACCGCCACGGTAAGCGACATCGCCATCTGTCTCTATGGTAACCTGAGAGAGTCCCGTGAGAGGGGTGACGGATGCCTGGCACACGCACATATTGCCAACTCACCAGCATGGCACGCAGCGACCTGCCATATGGTGCCACCCCATACATCTAGCGACAGAAGCAGAGGAAGACCTGCATGTCCATCCATGCTGATATAGCTCTGGAATTACGACAACAGTGTGAACGACTAGTTGCCGCAATATGGCTCTACAAGATTCATTAGCGCGCGCTAGGCTTTCCAGTAACTTACAGGCATACATTTCAGCTGCTCGGAATAATGAGCTCCGCGGAAGTGTCTGCTAATAGATGGAGATGATCAGAGCTGGAGTATAATAAAGAGACTGTGTGGAAGTTGAGGGTTGGACGCAGTTGGTGAAGTTTTCAGACTGGAAACTGAGGTGTAATGATGCTACAAACAGTCGGGAGGTGCTAGCCATCACACTCCAGTTAAACGCACACATATGCCCACCCTCGCACTTTCAATTACGCACATAAAGTGCTCTTTTCAGTATTTCAGTGTCTGCGCCAGACACAGTTAGCTGACTGTAAAGCTTTAAGTGAGGTGGGCCTGCTACACCGCACTGTTTTCTGGTCTCTGCTGCCCCCTGGTGGTGTGGCTATTTGCAGATTTTATATTTCAGCAAAATACACTTATAAAATAAATACTTGGGTTAGACTAGGTGGTTTATTCAGTTTTCAGTAAAGTGTAATTTTGACTACCTTTAATATCAAGGCTTACTTTAAGTCATAACTATGATTTACTAAAGAATTATATTTTCTTACGTAGATAAAATGGGCTTCCATTATTTACCCTGATTTTCTTAAATTTCTTAACTGACACTTTTGACTTCTTGGTAAAACCCTAAGTTATTAACTTAAGATACAGTATATTTTTTGTTAGCCAGTAGTTTAGATTGTCTTTGTTGAGTTTATGCCACAAATAATGATTCTAAAAAAAATATTAGACAATATTAAAAGTATGATTTAATGCTTGCTTTGTTGTAATTATCCTAGGTTAAAAGATAAATAATTAAATCCAAAAAATTAAACTAAACATAGAATACAATAAAATTTAAATTAAAAAAAAAATAAAATTTCCCATATTTTGGGGGAAAGGTTTGGCTAAAATAAAATAAATAAATGAAAATAAAAAATAAATAAAAATCTTTGGCAGGAGTACGTGACGCCGTAAACCATTTCTACACACGTGCACATAAACATCTCATGGCTCACTCTGTTGGAGGTATCAATTAAAACACAAAGCATTTTCTGCTTGATTAAAATATACTTTAGTATTTCAGCAAAATATGCTTTCAAATACAGAATACTGCATTTACATTTCTTTTTAATGTGACATTTGTCTTGAAAATAAGAACACAATATGTATTGATTCAGTTTTTTGTGACACTTATCTTTCATCCTCAACTAAATTAATTCACAGATCATCTATTGTTTTTCCTAGTCTTGAGTGAAATCATTTTAAAAAGGAATGACGCAAGCATATTAAATATGCAGCATTTCTTCATCGCTACACTAATGCAAGTTACTCTCAGCTGTGATGATGAAACAAACCCCACAATCAAAAGCCAGTCTATTTTAAACCAATAAAACTTTAAAGATCTTGGAACAGAATAATATATAAATGTGAGATGACATTTCTATAAAGCTGCTTCAGTCAAAATCCAGAATCCAGAAAAAAACATACAATATGAAGAAAGAAAGCAAAGATCATATAAGCATTTTCAATCTAATCTCTAAATTAGATATAAATCAATAAATATAAAAGTATTCTAGAATATTGCCTGCTGTATATATTACACACAGTGATATCTAATACATGTATAAAATAACATTTTAATCACAGATAACATTTGGGAGCATATTTCTTATGATTTTATGTACTGGAAAGAAAATAACATTTTCCTTGAGTTCCATGCAGAGAACAGCGATATATAATAATTCAAGCCTTTTTTCAGTTGAAATCTGCCACGATCTTTCCTAGCGATAGGCCTGCAGTTGTTTTACTGCACGCTGAAATAACCACGAAAACCCTTCCTAGGCCTTGCTTTTCCTTCCGTTTCTTAACAGTAACTAACAGTAACATTTTATTTCACTCCTCAAAGTACCCACATCTGAGGATTAGGAGATTCAAAGCACATTTTACGACCAGAAATATGCTTTAGTTTTTAATTGATGGCATGTTAAATACTTAAATATTCAAGTTGTATGAACTGAACTGAAATATATTTGGTCAAATAATTCCCAGTTAGATAGAATCATGTTCAGGGTCTTGTCTCGACATAATAAAGCTTATCACCATTATACATTCATTTCATTGTGCAACATCTTGGTCCAAGCAAATGATCCACACAGACGTCTTTAATGATTTAAATAACTGAAGACTAGCAAACTAGCATCTTTAAAAGATGGGAAACTACTGTCAACAGCAGACTGCTGAGACAAAGAAACAGGCAGTGACAAGATGACCTAGCGCATGTTTCATCAACTGACAGTAACGCTCTAATTCTGTAACAAACTGTAATCTCTATTGTAAAAAAAAACAGCTGGGACGAGGTATTTTAAAATGTCATGCAATGCCACAACAAATGGTATTAATAATTCAATAAACACTGACAATGCTCAGACTCTCAAACTCTAGCTTTTGGTCTTCATCTGATTAAATGGACGTTTTCTGAAGTGCTTTGGTCAAAGTAATAATGATATTAAAGCAAACCAACACAGGTGCGACAGGGTAAAATAGAAATGAATAAACGCAAAATATTCAGGAACATACTTCATACCGTGGATCCTAATGATCTATAACAGATCTCCTGCAGCTTCTTCAAGATTCTCTTGCCCAAAAAAAGCCAAAGAGTCTGAAGAAACTATAACGAAGAAACCAGTGACTGCTGAATATGTCTCTCTTCAGAAAGGTTCTTGTCTGTGCTCTCAGATGTGGATGTTGTGGTAACGGCTCTTGGCGAGATCTATGTCCACTCTGCGAGCTTCAGCGAAGCTTAAAAATGTTCCTAAACCCAGCAGGTTCACTACAGTGATGAGGCCAAAAACTGACGCCCAGGAACCAGTGGCCTCGATCAGATAGCCAGAGAAATACACCATGATGACCCCTAACAAACACACAAAACAGCATTAAAAATCCTCTTAAAGAGCTTGTTATTTCATTTGAAATTAATATTATTAGTCATGAAATGATTTAATCAGTCAAAGTTTTGAAACACAAATGCTTGATGTTTAAATTTGCTTTGATTTATTGTCTTTTTAATAATCTAACTGTATACTGTACTGAGGCTGTACAGCACTTTGGGCAACCTAAAGTAAACTTAACTAATCGCATCCAAAACAAAAGTTTGTGTTTATATAATATATGTGTGTGTACTGTGTATATTTATTCTGTATATATAAACACTCATACATACAGCATTTCTTTTCTTTCTTAAATATATACATGTATGTGTTTGTATATATACACACACATAATAAATATACACTAAATATACACAAATATACACAAAAACTTATTTTGGATGCAATTAATCATGGTTAATAGTTTGACAGCAGTAATTAATATATGAAATGTCAATGTTTTATACTATTCTTACCTGTAAATGCCCCACAGGTATTCATTACTCCTGAAGAAAAAAGAAAAAAAAATATTATAGATTTTATAAAAGAACATAATGAGACTGAGTGCTTATATATACACTGATTAAATAGCAGATTTATGTTGCTCATTGTAAAATTACAATACATCTGTGCACACCAAAAATAATAATTCTAACAATAACTATAACTACAAAGTTTTAAAAAATTGCCTACATAATGAGCAATGTTAACTGAAACAAATAAAATAAATAAAATCTTAAAGATTATCTTAAATATAAAAAAAAAATTGACATAAAAAAACGATAATAGAATTTTACCTTTTTTTTATTATTAATTACTGACAAAAAACAAAAAAACAAAAAATTAAAAAATTATAATTTAGAAAGTTTTTTAAATATATACACACAACAACTAGTTTAAAATAATAATAAAAACTATAAAGCATCTTGATATTTTTGTAAAACCTTCCCTGCAGTCACTTTCAGAGCTGTTTTTTTCATCTGATAAACAACTAAAGCCACTGCCTGCCAGTAATAATAATTAAAAAACCTTCTGATGCATGCACTTTTATTATTGTCCCTTCTTATTGTCCAAAGCTAATAATCTTAGTCTTAAGTATACAGTCAGAGCTTGGGTTAAAGTAGAGAGAATGTTACATACCAAACAGAGCTCCCGCACAGGAAGGAGCGAGATCCTGAACATTCACTGAAACCCCACTAGAGGGACACAAACACATTTTTACATTTACATCAATGCATTAGACAGACACTTTTACATAATCTTATCAGAGCTTACATGACGTGGAAATCAAGCCTTGACCCTGCGGTCACTAGCACCACACTCTACTGTTGTTTGGTTGTTTTTTGTCAAGGCATCTGTGAGCAGTGAGTGACATTACCTGTGGCTGAATGTGGTGAGGCCCATCGTAGCTGACACAAAAGCCACAGCTGTGGGGAAAGTAGTGGTCCCACACAGGAACAGAGTAAACACACTGGAGACACCCATCGAGAAGAACTGAAAAACAAAATACATATGATATACACAGTTCTGGAAAGAAATGACTACTTCAGCAAAGATGCATTAAACAAATCAAAAGTGACAGTTAAGACATTTATTGTTACAAAATGGTTGAAAAAATTATTAGAATGAAGTAATGAGCTTTGCATCACAGGAATCCATTATATTTTAATATATATTGAATGCAGCCTTGGTGTGAATGAGAAAGTGTATATTTCAAACATACCTGCATTAGTTTTCTCACTGACGCAGTTTCAAAACCTTTAAAAATAAAAAAAGGAGCGAGAGCATTAGTGTGCCCGCTGAGGAACATTTAACAGTCTTATAAGTCAATTACATTCATGTAGACTTGACATTTACAACACCGTAAAACTCAAACAGACTCATAACATTGGTGGGAAAGAGCAGTCACGACAGAACAATGATCACAGTGTGGCCTTGACACAGGAACAGGGAGTATTTCAAAGCCTTTCTATTGTTGTCTACCAAAAGACATGAGCACTCAAATCTGTGAACGGGAGTGCGTTTGTGTGCTTTCGTACCCTGACTGATTAGATGGTCTGAAAGGCAGCCACTAAACAGGGAAGAAGGGATGGCCACAAACCATGGGATCACGTTAAACACCCAACCCTGAGGAAACACACATGCAGACATACGCAGGAACAGGCAATGAACAACAGGCGAATCCAATACATGTGTTATACACTTCAGCGAATAGGAATCAGACACACACTGATGTGATGTGAAGTGTAGCCCCCTGCTGGAGCATCATACCAACAAGACCGGCTCTCTCTTTCTCAGAAATTAATTACTGGAGACTGTTTCTCTCACATAGGAGGAGAGAAATCTCAGTATACAGACTGATATTTCTTTGCTTTGAAACAGATCGTCTTCTTACATACCGTTTGAAAAGGTGTAGTTCAGTTTACCTTGGCATCAGGGAAGGTGTCCTTGAAAAACGTTGGCAGCCATGACAGCAGTGTGAAGAAGGTGCTAGCGGTGCACAAGTGTGTAATAATAACGGCGCTGAAATTCAGACAAGAGAGCTAAGAATGCGTTTCAAATTAATGCCGCCAACACAGCCTGTCAGACAAAAGGCCATTCTGTTCTTAATCATTTACACCCTTTTTTATTAATATATAATAATAATAATAATAATAATAAAGGTTTGTAATTACATAGATGAAGACTCTAGTTATTAGTAAGCTAATAAAAGTGGTTATATTTGACATCTCTTCAGTGGAGATAAGGTCATCTCATAGGGCGATTACCTGACCAAACACTACAATTTGGGGGAAATGAGAATGGGAAACCCCCAGATCTAGACTTCTGATGTTGAATAAATCAATTAAGACTAATAGAACATGTCTGCAATAGCATCAGTAATCAAAAATGCTTGCACGATTTACCCATGATGCTGGATTCACACCAGTGTCAATGTACAGGATTTTATATAATATAATTAATACAACAAGAATTATTTTTAATTTTAAAAAATGAATGTGGGTAATTTAAGATTGCAAGAAAACCTGTGTTTATCGCAAATGACTTGCTTGCGTGTAACGAGAAACTGCTCCAGTAGTAACTGTTGTTATTATTTTAGCAACAAAGCGTTGCCGGGATTACATGTTTGTGTCACCGAATCCTGGAAACAAGGATCATACTATATGTATGTATCATACTACATACAAAAAAGGTCTGTTGTAATTTTCATGTTTCATTCTACAGCAAAGCTTAACCCTGTTTTTTTCCCCCATCTTTTTTTGGATTACACAGGCTGTCTTGAACTTTAAACGTCATCATGCTGTTAATATAACAACTGAAAGAGTTATCAGAAGCTTGATGATGGCAACGTTGTTTAGTCTTTGTGTAGTTTGTTCATGGTGACTGTATTTAAGCTTTAGAAACCATCAGTTGTGTTCTTTTGACTGTCATGGTGGACATAATGTATGAGAATCAAAAACATTTGTTGGGCCTCCAAAAAATCACTGCAGCACTCTATTGCTAGAAAAATAACATTTTTTAAGAACAGCTACTGCTAGAGTGCTGCCTCTCAAGCATATGTAGTATTCTCAAATACTTTTTTAATTATCATCTAATTTTCCTGATGTATTAATGTAACCGTTAAACTAAAATGTAACAAAAACATCTCCGTCATGGGTGCAGTCAGAAACACTCTACTACTGTGTTAGTGCTCTATATATAGACAGACATGGAACGGATGTGAATCAGGCCTTTATGGGAGTTCAGTAAAGACCCTTTGTTCAGCATCCATGCTCTCTCTCTCTCTCTCTTACACACACACACACACACACACACACTCAGTATTCAGGTGCTAATCTCACCACACAGCTGGCTGTCTGAAGAGACGCAGCCAGTTCCTCTTGGACAGTTTGGACTGGGTCCCAGCGCTGCCCAGAGACTCCAGTGTGATGATGGGACCTGACAAACACAAGCACAATCAGTTTTTAAACAAACAGCTGAACACCTGTTAACGAAGGAACAACAGCACAGCTACTCATCTACAGCACCTCAAATACTTACACTCATATATATTTTCTTTCTTTCTTTTTTATGCATTTACCCATGCAGAAAAACTACAATAAAAGGCTTACACAATGTAAACAAAACATATTTGTCACTTTATATTTTTACCCAGCACACTAGAATATTTGATTTTAATTAGGCCAGAAAATAACGTGCACATTTTAGAATGCATACAATGTGGAATTTTTCCAAAAGTTTGGGGTCAGTAAAATTTAAGACATTAATAATTGTGTAGATAAGGAGACATTAAACTTACTAAACGTAATACAATGACAGTAATATATTAGCGCTGTCAATTTATTAAAACAATTTATTGCACATTTTTCTGGAATTAATCCTGCCTTACATTAAAGTTTTTTTAATATACTTAAAATGTACTTTTATATTGCAATAATTTCAAATTCTGTCTTCAAATTAATTTACAAACAACTCATTTCTTAATATTTGTTTAATGGCATTTTTCTTTACGACTTTTTATGAGCATCTCTGACACCAAGTAGTACTTCTGAAATACTAAATTCTAAACTAAATACAGGTTTAATGCGATTATAAAGACATTCTGTGACTGAATAAATGAACTCACAAATAAATGCATCCCCGGTGCACATAAGACTACTTTTAAAAACATTAAGAAAATAAACGTACTACCTCCAAACCTTAGAATGTCGATGTATATAATCAAAAACACATTAAACTGCCAAAATATGCATTGTGCTTCTATCAACCTTATTCTTTAATGTGGAAGTAAGCCGTTTTCTGTGACTGCGCAAGAGTTCCAGTTCATTAGCCACCATAGAGAAATAAAGAGAAGAATAACAACGTGCAACAAACTGTAAAACGGTTTGCACTACAAACCAGTGTGTTCAGAATTCAATAATATGGTAAGACACACCAATTTGCAATATCAAGCAGCAAAACAAGCTATGTTATACTGCTAAAAATATAATATAATGGAAAATATATAATGTGGAAGTCCTGTACATACCTTCTCCTTTGAGCAGATACTTCCACATGCAGTACGCCCACAACACAGACAGAAGCCCGGAGACGTAGAACACACTCTCCCAGCCGTACAAGTCCAGCATCAGAGAGCCTATGCCTCCTATCACCAGAGTCCTTCACACAAACACACAGTTACACAAATTCAACACATTTGTTACATTTCTAAACGCAACAGAACAAGCAGACACTAACCCCAGGTATGAGCCACTTCCTACGGTGCTCATGAGGAAGCCCCTCTCACTCTCCACCACCTTCTGAGAGCACAGACTGGCCAGAGACGGGTAGTGAACACCTGAGTGCCACAGCAAGAAAACAGACACTATTTTAGTGCATAGCCATTGGTGAATAATTGCTGTTTTCATATTATGTCTAATAACACACAAACAGTGAATATAATACGTGTTTTTTTTTTACAGGGTGATATAGTTTTAAGTAAAATACCACTAAATAATTTATTATTTTTACTATTTATTTTCTTCAAATATTTATTTTTAAGTAAACCCATTTAATTTACTTAAAAATAAGTGAATTAATATTAATAATTAATTAAATATTAGCTAATACATTATATTTTAGGCATCCTTGCACATCACAAATATTCACTTTCTTTTTTATCCAGTGCTGTAGATTGTGTATTGTAATGCATAAGTACTGTTGTATTGTAATATTACATTTTGTACCCATCTCATAATTCTGGTGTAAAGCTTAAAAATGATTCTGATCAGCATCAGACGCCTGGACAAGATGATGCCATTAATTACTTGTAACAAACTTTAATACTTCCATAACAAAAACAAATTAACTGTGGCACCATCTATGCTGGCAAAGCAATCAAAGTCAAACCCTGACATATTTTACAGCAGCCCATTGTCTTCTTACAGACCCCTTTGACTAGAGAATAATACAGCAGTGCAATAACATTCAGTGTAATTAACTTGCCAGGCGGAGCATGATAGTAGTTAGATTTCAACGCTTTACCAACAACAGAACAATTAGGCTCTGCTCCACAGCAAAGGACCTGTTCTCATAAAGAAGGGTCACAGTTTGCAGGAGGATACATTTAGCAATTTACTAGCAATCTGGAAGCAATGATTTACTAAACCAGATTCCCCAAACCTGCAGTTTCCCTTTTAAAAAAAACATTAAGAACAGCTACTGTTTTGTAACTTTGTCCAAGCTTAAACTATTACTGCAATTCAGTATCATTAGATCTTAGAAAGTAAACAGTAATAGTACAGTATAAAAGCAGTGCTCGGTGAAGTTCGGCTGGTTTTGTGCGGGTGCGAACGCTCACCCTGCAGCAAGCCCATGAGGAAGCGGGAGAGGGTCATGGAGACGATGGGCTGGGAGCAGAAATGGGCTAAGATTGGCGTGAAGGCCGTCATTGCTCCCCATGCTGCCGCTGACAACAGCATCACTTTCTCTCCTCCCACCCTAAACAAATCAACAAAATCAAATAAACAAGCATTAAGGAATACCACATCCAATACAAATAAAGATTACTGCATTTAAATATACTTCTGAGCACTTCTCCAGCAAAGCAGACATTCCACAGGGCTTACATTAAAAACTTTGTAGCGCTGTTTCAGTCCTTAGATCTGCAGCATGGGACCAATGCAGACGAGCGATTCATTGCAAGCTTCATTTGCATTGCCTACTTAATCATGTTAGGTCCTATTTCAGAGCAGGTTGTGGCTCTCTGGTGGCTACTAGACTTGGAGTTCTGTAAAATTACTTTATTTTAGCTTACACGAGAATCATATTATAAACTCACCTGCAGTAAATCCTTTAATATCCCTTTATTGTAATTTTACTATCATGTTACAATCGAAAAAAGCTAGACTACATCTAATCTAGGACACACATGCACTGCTGGCTGTTTGATAATGCAAATAATGCAAATAGCAAAGCTAGATCCGATATCACCCACGACCTAACTGTTAAAGCATTTTTGACATCTGCCAACTGTATAGGTTTTTAAGATTACACCACACCTGTAAAACAAAGAATGATGTCACATGACACGTAATATCTAAATAGAAACAAATGCAACTGCCCTTCCTTTTATACCTTACATTTCTTAACTATGCGTTATGTTACATCTACACAATAAATATACACAATATAACAGTATATATTATGTAAACGTTTATTTTGGATGCAATTAATCACAATTTATCATATATATATAATTTTATGAAATTTTATTTCTTTTTACTAACCTGTCACTGACGTAGCCTCCAAGGACCTGAGTGAAGCAGTAGCCCCAGAAGAAGCTGCCCAGCACCATGCCCGTCTCTCTCTTGGACCAGCTGAAGCGCTCTGCCATGCTCACTGCACAGATAGGCATAGCCACGCGGGCACAGTACAGCAAGCATGTCCCCAGCAACAGCACCACCGTCCATATCCTCGCTACAGGCCTGCACATACACAAATACAACCATAGACACCTTAAACCAAACAAGACTCATATGAGAAGTTATTACAAGCCAAAGCACATCAATCAAATTTCTAACTGGCTGGTATCATATCCAGGATCTAGGATATTTGCTTTAGATGCATTGACTCATGCTGGTGCACTTAGTACAAATAGTAAAAAGTTTCAGTTTATTATAATCCTGTAGTTTAGAACATGAGCTCTCATAGATTGCATGTATAATATATGCACAACAAACGGTTTCAAAACTAAATAGAGATATAGTCTACAGTATATATTTGGAAATTGAATTTAAAAAGTAAAAAGTGAATTTATGTACACATTATTGATGTACTTCAGTTTTATTATATTTTGCTTTATTATCATAATGATGTATTAATTTCTATGCCTTAATTTGCATTCGATTAATAAACATTATTTAGAGTAAAGTTTGGTGAGGTGGTCTCACCTTGTCCAGTTCTGACTCGACTCTGCCCACTTCTTCTGAGATCCAGCTTGTGCGATATTATCTGCGGGGTTCTCCTTAATACTAGCCAAATCTGGACAAGAGTTCTTTCCATGTTTTTGTAAAATTGCCATTCAACGACAAATATATCCGTTTGTGACTAGCTATCCGCTCTGATGTCCTCTGGACTCAGTCTGTGCGAGCGTGACAGGCAAAATAGCGAAGCAATGAAAAATATATGTTTCTATTGCAGTTTCTTCGCGGAAGCATCTCTTTATAACATCTCTGCCGCATCCATTGCCCTCCGGCGACTGGCGTTAATGCGCGGGCCTTCGGCATTCACAGCTGTTATAATGCAGCGGGACGAGTTTCTGCTTTTTACTGATTCTTGAAGTGTTGATGATGATCCACGTGTCAGTTTCTTTTTTCAGCCACGCAGTTCCTCCAACCACTGGCTCTTCAAACCAGGAAGTAACGTGACTCAGCCCCTTCCACTCGTTACAATAGAATTTCAGGCATGGTTTCGCCTTCGGCAAAACGCGTGCATGTGAAAGTGAGAAGCTTATACAGATACTTAAAAGAGCAGGTCTAAGCAGACGCAGCACCTTTAAAGGTGGCGAAGTTCTTACAGATACGCCGATGTGAACTCCTGTCCGCGAGTCGATTCTTTTGAACAACTCTTTTACAAGCTGCTCACGAATACCATTCACTTATTATTCGGTTGCGTGTTAAATACCGTAAACGTTCAAATAAGATGTAGTGCAGATTTCTTCTTACTATAACAGTTTATTATGCGTGTATTCAAGCGACCAAGTTAAGTTGCTGCAGTGCTCATAAAACTTTAGAGCGTACATGATTTGCTTTTACTTTAAAACAAAATTAAAATGTATTTACATTTCTTGACTGGAAACACTTTGCACTTTTAAATTAACTTAAACTTAGTATGCATGTTTATAGTCAGTGATAAACAAATCAAGTGGCATTTCTAAGCTATTTGTTTTCACTTTCAGACTTTGTGAATCGGATCATCTCAAAAGATCCGACTCAAATGAACAATTTGTTCAATCTAATTTCGCTACGAGAAAAACTAGTCACGTCTAGGTTAATAACATATAACCTGGACAAGATTGCATTGCCAAAGAAAAATACAGGGTCTTACAAGTCCGATGTGCCACAACGTGTTCTTTGACTCCTTTGAAGTGTAATTTCTGGTCTGTGTTATTACCTACCAACTGCAAACAATTATCATAATCAGTCATAAGACAAGGCAAGGTATTCATTTACTATTTTGATTAACTAAAAACACTGTCTGCAACATTTAATTGAGCATTACAGCATAAGTATTTGGCCATAGCATTCCACAACAGCAGCAGCAATTTCCAGAATCAAAAAGTTTGGGGATTTAAAAAAAATAAAAAATAAAGATTAAATTAAAAAAAAAGAATATTTAATAACTATGTAAAGCATCTGACTTCAGAAGCTTACAATTTGATCTCTGCAATATCTATAAATCACAATTGAATGTCATGTAAGCAGGAATACTATGACAATGTACAGTAGAAAACAATGTCACATGACTTTATAACATTATAATGCAATAACATTAGTACTCGAAAAAGGGCAGATTTTCTTTGACAGGGCCCTTTAACACGCATACAAAATGTATACCTGTGCACTGCAAATAAAAGTTGTGAAAGCACACAGAACTCGTTCTCTGCATTGGTACAATCAATCCACTGTCCTTGATGACACCACTGTAGGTACCTCACATCAGTGGACACAGTCCAACAGTTAAAGTTAAGTCTAGATAGTGTGGTTCAGTCTTTAACTAGATTTGTAGACTTTCCGAACATTTACTGACAAAATAGATAATCCTCTGCAAAAACAAAACGGCTAAAATGCAATCGATTCAGCTCAGCAAGTCAAACATTGTGGTAACAAAAATCACAGAAATCCATCTGCGATTAAAAAAAGAAAAGTGTTTCCATTTTGGCTAGGAGTCACTCTTAAATCTCAATTCCACAGCCCATTTAATGCAAAGTCTCTGATAAGCAACAAGTAAACAAACAAAAGGTTGATAAAAGGATGTTTGAGTGTCAGTCACTGAGTATAAATAGTTAAGGAAAGGGGAAGGGTCCATTTTGTTCCCCGCAGAATGCAAGCATAGAGATGCCGGTTCGTTTTCACTTGGGGTCCTCGATGGTGCCTTTGCTAAGATCTGTCATTTTGGGGTACTTGACTTTCTTCTGGTCCAGCTCGTTCTGAGCCCACAGCAGCAGTTTGAGGAGTTTGGCAAGTTTCGGTGTTGACTCCCTGTTTTCATAGTCCAGCACTGCCTGGTTTACCTCGCTCCACACCTGTTATAGAAGACCACATGCCGTCATTTACCAGCAGACTGAATGAATGCACTCCATTACTCTCTACAAATGCCATGATTCACAAAAAATTGATGTGGGGTGAATAGACATTATATAAAGGCAAAAAAAGTTATTAAGATTTTGAGTACAGATGACAAAAGATGAATGAATCGTTCACAGTAACACTGAGAATGTACTTTAAGGATAACGGATCAATTTTGTATTGACTTAACTTAATATTGACTTTTTTGCTTAGTGGCCAAAGTACACTATCGTTTAAATATTTAGGGTCTGTAAGACTTTAAAAGAAATTTATCAGTTTATTTATTTGTTTTAATTATTTTATCCGTCACTTAGCAGATGCTTTTATCCAAAGTGACTTACAAGTCTTAAGTTAAAGTAATAGTTCACCCAAATATGAAAAATCATCATTTACTCACAATTGAGTAGCTCCAAATCTGTACGATATTCGTTGTTCTGCTGAACACGATCCTTTTTGAAGAAAGTTTGTTTTAGGTCACCATTGACTTTCATAGTATTTTTTATTTCCTACTACGGAAGTCAATGGTGACCCAAAACAGCCGGGTTACAGACTCGTCTTCTTTTGTGTTTTGCAGAATAAGAGATTTGGAACTACTCGAGGGTGAGACTTTAAGACTTTACTGATGAGATGCGCATGACTATCAAATGCAATAGATTTATACTTCAAATTAACTCTGTCTTTTCACCTATTCAAAAAATCCTAAAATTAATATATCTGGTAGGGCTGGGCGATATGGCAAAAAAAGTGATCACGATTTTTTTTCCCATATCGAACGATCTCGATTTTTAATCACG
>JAUCMT010000054.1:8834020-8872407 GCA_032357475.1 Enteromius thamalakanensis | reverse complement strand
ATGAACACACGTTACAGCGTTCTCTTTAATGTTCAATTTAAAATGATCCCAAACTTTTTTTTGGCGACATTTTTTGTTGTTTTCTTTTGGTGGTTTGGTCTCTTTGCTTATCGCCGCCATTGCTCCCTTCAATTTTGCAGCCCGCGCTAGTCTGCGCTCGCGCTCTCAAATCAATACACCGCCGTGACGCCGCCTCCTTCCGCTTTGTCGGTGACGTAAGCGCATTGTCACAGACATGCAAAAATCATTCAAATGAATTAATAGAGGCTTCGAGGCAGAGGATTTTGCCTCGATGATTTTTTGTAATCGAGTTACTTGAGGAATCGTTTCAGCCCTATTTGTGAGTGACTTTGCTTGTGGCTCGTCTTTACCTGTGGCTCGGTGTGTAGTCGGACATGAACCCCACGATGGCCAGACAAAGACCTCCTCACCACACCCTTGTGCTGGAAATGATAGTAATCCCCGAAAACCTGTGGACACATAGACGCACACACACAGAGGTGATGTATTAGACTGCAATTGCAAAGGAGTCGTGTCTTACCTGCTGTACAAGGTCATATGGTCTTACACTCCAGAGGGAAAAACACTCATTAACTCCAGCACCTGCTCACAGACCGGGTCATCTCCCTCTCTAACACACACACATTCAGGGCAGAGCAGCAAAGGTTCAGCCGCATACATTTATCTCTTTAAGTCCTCAAACAAAACACAGAACAGAGCCAAAAACAGGAGCACACCCTAAAAAGAGCTTCCTACCGAGAGACAAATTCTGTGAAAATTATGAAAGGCACGTTTTTTCAAAACACATGCAAATAGTGACAAGTGTGAAGTATTTTTGTACAATTTCACACAAAAAAACAGCAAAACACACACATTTTAAAATGTCTAATGGCAAATAGTAGGGGAGAAAAGACGTGACTCTCTTTTATTAATCTGATAAACCGAATCTTCAGTTCAATAAAGTAGCACACAGAAATTTCCCTGTATCTGGGCCGCCACACACTGATGTGTGGGATCCGGCGCTTAGCTGGGCAGCTCATAACCTTGTGTACTTTGAGCTTGTGTGTGCGTATGTGAGAGAATCATGCCTCTATCATTACTCATCTTGTTCTGTTCCCAGTAGAACTCTGAAAGCAACGTCTGGACGGCCAAAAACCCACACACTTCTTACAAAAGTGACGTCAATGAATAGATCCTGCACTATATAGTTGAGTGTCTCCTTGCTAAAATGACGTCCATTTATCAAAACGCTTCCCTGCTGGGCTTCTGTTCCCCCGACACTACACTGCAGACGGACTCTCTTAGTTTCCTTTCCCGTCTCGGTCTCCCTCTCACACTCTATGTCCTTGTGATCAATAACATGACCTCTGCTGCCATCATCTACTTGTCTCGCTGAAACTACAGAGGTGTCCCCTGGGATCATACGGGGATGGAAATGCTTTCCGAAACCAGCAGGACTCAGCATGAGTGTCTGAAGTGGGTAAATTGGGTAAAGTCATGGCCTTTGTTCAGGAAATAAAAAAAAAATCTTGAATCTTATCTCAATGGTTTCTCCTGGACAACAATCTTCTAGACAAAGCAAATCAAGACTTTTGCTCAACTGTCCCCAGAAAAGATCCTAACAATCTAACAAACCAGCTGTGGCCTGCAAACAAAAGTCAGAAAAGCCAACTAATTTTTCATTAAACTCTGAACAGAACAATTTGTGGGAGCTTTGATATTCATTTTAATTTTACAGCTCTATACTCTATACTTTCTTCTTGTCAATCAGTGTTTACTGAACCATTGAATCTACAAAGCCAGAGCAAAAGAAATAATATTTTATCTGAGTTATGCGTCTGCAGTCTGACTTGAAACAGACTGGGTACCATAAAAATAATACTAAAACAACACAAGCAATCTCCCAACCACAAAAACAAATAACAGAACATAGCCAGTGTAGTACAATTCAAGAACAAATAACAAGGGATGGGTACCGAAACTCGGCACCGGTTATAATTTACATTAGCGGTTTTGCTATGGGTACTGCAGAAAAAAAATACATTCCTATTTATTGCTAAATAACCGTTACCTAGCATATTTTAACCTTTTCTAATTTGTGATAATATTAAATACATTTGCCTGCACTTGTTATTGGCAATCTCACACCAAAAAACCATCAACGTCTCATCTCATCTGGACCGCAGACACTGAACCAGGACAGTTTGTTTTTACTCATTAAACATTTGACAGGAGAACGGCTTTCATGCAAATCTTTTAAAATAAAAAATCTTGCATAAGAAAATATTTATAATTACTTATGCTAGCAGTATGAAATATTGACATAAACATCACATAAAGTCTTTCTAAATTACTAGGTTATAATAATGTTAATCATTTAATAAACAAACATTTTGGTTACATTAAAAATAATATTTTTTTCTACAGTAGCCTAAATAAATATATAAACACTAAAATTGCCTTTACAAATAGATAGATAATAATAAACTATTCTTATTAAGAAATAAAGCAGAGAAAACAGGGAAAATTAAGATATAAAGCAGAGCTTACCTAAAAATTCATTTGTAGTGATGAAATACATTGACTTTATTTAGTGTACATTGTAAGACGTTCCAAACTTTTATAACTGTGAATCCCAAACACAGTGAACTAATTGATGTGAATGTGTTCTAATAAAACAAACCGTAGCCACAGCTGATTGTTTAGCTGCATTTCGTAACTTTTTTGGTTAAAGCTGCAGGTAAAAACTGTTGCATGTTTTTACAGGAAAATAGTTGTTTATTTATTTGTTACAGTCATTTGTTTTGTGTGTGCAATATTTGCTCAAACATTGGTGTTTGTTGATTATTTTACATATAAAAATAAGCGTAGTTAATTCTGTACTCAATTAGCTTTTTATTATTATTATTATTATTATAAAAAAATATTAATATTAAAAACTAAAAATACAGATAAGACTGCTGTTAAAGCACCAGATCGATAAGTTGAATCGATAAAAGTAGTACTACCATTAAAACTTTAACAAATGACTCTTATGAGCCTGCTCGCTTTAATAAAATGCTCAAAAGTTCAATTGAATCCTTCAAAGAGATTATACTATAATTTATTCTAATAAATAAACATAACATTAATTAAAGAATTTCAAATGATCATCTTATCAGCAGTTTGTTCTTCAGTTTTATTCTTAACTAGGAGCTTCATTAAAGCCTCCTGTGTTATAAAAGAGTAACCAATAAAGCTTTTCTTTGAAATGCCTCAGTGTGTCAGACAGGGTCTGCAGGACTTGTGTAGCATGTTGTTAACTAGGATGGGGTCTAACGCTCCGGCGGCTGAGATCAGCTTTTACAGTTCAAATCACACTGCATGTGCTGTCAGATGTGTCACAGAATTCACACACCACTTCTTTTCACTCTCTTTTTATACTCCACGAAATCACAGTTATTCCGTCTCTTTCAGCTACCATTTTAATACCACTACTTTGTGTATAGGTGTGTTTGTGAGCGCATGTGTGTATGAGAAAGAGAGACAGAACTGGATAAAGACGGACCCGAAAAGAGATGGAAAGAAAGATGGATAAACCTAACTTTGATCTACAGAAGAAGTGAAAGTGAACATCATTACTCTCTTTGGCCTGATGCGTGAGTGTATAATTCATAAACCCAAAGACCAGAGATCTGAAACATTTACTCGCTTCTCTCAGAGCCCATTCCTCTGGACATGACACATACTGAGAGACTGTGCCTTTATTAGTCATAAAGATGGCGAGGATGCTTTTACTGGCAGTCTGCTAACACCGTACACCCAGATGGAGGAGTTATCGGTCTACAAGAAGGAAGATTCACACACACACAAACCTCTGGGAAGTGAGGCATATTTTTCTGCTGTAATTATAGCATCCAGTAAAAAGAACATTAACTTTTAAAAGGGCCATGTTCTATACTTTCGTATCAGATTTTGTTAGTCAACTTTTCTTGCACCACTTTGCTTGATCCTAGGAAAAAAAAATCCTATTTTATTATATCACTTTAGTCATTAAATTCTGTCACCACTACCCCTTCAACCTGTAAAAAGTATTAGTTTTTTTCCTAAACAATTAAGTATTACATCAGTCAAGTACCTTATAAACACCTTGTCTCTAAGAAGCTGCATTTATACAACCAATGCAATACAGAAGAACAGAATAACATTAATTTTAGAGTAAGCAAAAGAGAGAGATAAAACAATTACAAAAAATTCTAATTGGCTTTAGCTACACTGGTATTTGAAAGTGCAATTCTCCAGATAGTCATAGTTCTGCACTCTTTTATCATACCGAGAATAATTATTTTTCTTTCACCTGCATAAAGATTTTCAGGGGAGCAGTGTTAGTTCCAAGCCTTATGTTCAGCAAGTCAATGGAGATGTTTTCATTGTATTAGACCACTGATGTAACCAGCTACAGCACACATCTCATTTGAAAAACAGCTATTGATCATGTTACTCACCGCCATCATCAGTACACTTGCATAATTGCTTTACATAATACCACCAATCAATAAAAATCTATTTTTCATAATTGCCTTCCCAGCGAGTAGTAATGAATAGATTCATGTTAGATGCAGGGACATGCGGGGGGAAAAAAACAGTTCTGGGAAATCATCGTAACAGCCTTTGCTGCCCCACTGGGCTCCAAAGTAAGCACTGGAGCCACTGACGTTGAGCTATTGATGTTTTATGGCTAAATTAAATTCAGAGGAGGCAGCACACCTCAAGAATACAGAACTGTAGCAGGAATGGCCTTCGATCAATAGGAATCTTATCAAACATCCTTTTCAAATCCAAGGCCCAGGTGAGGGACGGAAGAGGATATTGGCAGTGTATCTGTGGTTTCCTTTCTTTCGACACACATTTTTATTTTTAAACAAATATTCAAGCAGAGTCTTTTCATATGATTCAAATATCTAGTCCATATATATATATATATATATTCAAATTGGGAGTCTGTCCTTCGTAAATGCACTGAACACACTTTAATATTTGTGTTGGACTAGAACAGTGTTGTGAATACTCATTTCTAGTTGTGTCCTTTTTTGGAAGCAAAGAAAGTAGTTTCACAAGGACACACGTTGTCTCCAGAACATGGCGCCCGCAGCAACACCCCAATGAGAATAATAGTTCTGCCTTTTTTCTTTGTGTAAACATTTGGGAGGTGTTTAAAAAATAAAACCACTTTGAAACTTCAATCTTTGCAACTTTAGGCATCTTATATATGCAACAGCTTGTAACACTCCAAAGAGAAATGAAAATGTGATCCCTTAAAATCAAAGAAGCTCTGAAACATTCAATAAATTTCACGGTCACATTTACTAATGCAGGTCTGAAACAACATTTGAGTAAATAGTTCATTTGAGTTTATTTTTCAACATTTCATCTAGCAGACAGACACAAACACTTCTGGGAAAAATTGAATGCGTACAGACAGAAGGTTTTTTTTATTGACTACATTTGGACACGAGGGTCTGTGTTTGTCCTGTTTATTTTTTGTATCTGCACTCAAGTTATTGTGAAATAAGCATAACAAGCAAATCCACAACCATTGGTGGCATAATCATGACCTTTGATTGCCATTCAGTGATGATGCTTAATAAGAATTAAGCTTAATGAACCAAGATATGTGTGTGTGTGTGTATGTGTGTGTGTGATAACAGCAGAAAGAAAGCAGCAGTGAACATCAAGAGGATCCATCTGGCTGAATCGTAAAAGTTTGAAACCTCCCAGTGGGCTGAAGAATATGTTCACTAAATTAGTATACGCTGCATATTTCCTCTGGTCCGACGATGCATAGAATATGAATCAGCTGGCTGCGTTTCTTAAGTTTTTCCGCCTTAAAAATGAAACCCTCTCTTTTACATACACAGATCTGAGAGCAGCTGACAGAGGTGATGGAACGGTATTTCTGTCCTACCGCCGCGGTGACGAGGGATAACATTAATCTAACCACGATGAGAGAGAATTTTATTCAACCATGGAGGTTTTCTTTGATAATATTACATTTTTCAGAATAAAATAAAAAAAAAACAGGAAGGGCAGCGATATACTGAAGGGCAATGAAAGCACATGGGTGTGAATTAGCTGGAGCACGTACACACACACTAACAAAGTGTATATTGCCTCCAGCTAAATGTCAATGATGGTGCACTTTAAAAATGAAACGAGGAAGTTCTTAAAAATGACTGTAACAAAGGTGGTGGTAATTTATCTCCCCTGTTGAGCGACTTCTTTCTTGGGGCCAGATTTTCACATCCCCCAGCTGACACAGAAGGATGTGCAGTCATCTAATGTGGCCATCCCCTACATTCACTTATTGCTCTCTCTCATGCCTTTTTTAAAATGATTTCTGTTCCATCACTTTTCCATTATACATTCTATTGTTTTTTTTTTCCTTCACACTGTACATTTTTGATTTTCTAAAAATGTCCAGGAGTCATCTGATGTAGTAAATAATGTTAAAATATAGTGAATAATATAGTGACCCTCATGACTTTCTTTCTTCAGACAAAAATTAAACGAAAAAAGATCTTCTGAAGCATGTTTCAGCTGGCTTTGCCTACTCCATTATCTGGGAAAAAACAAAACAATGAGACATTTAGTTTATTTACAGGTTTAAATCCAATTTTACATTTTGGCCCTAGCTGTATGCCTCTATAGACCAAATTAATCATTTAAGAAAACAGTGATATAGCCAAAATGTCTGCTCATACATTATTCCTCTGTCAAGGCCATCAGCTCAGTTCAACAGAAGCAGTATTGGCAGACTGGCAAATATCAAAAAGCTTTTGCACTGTAATAACCCTCCGTTTATTTCTCTCTCTCTTTCACAAACTCATGGAATCTAACCCTTACTTTTCTGTTCTCCAGTCCATAACCCTTTTTTCTGTTCCTGCAGTCATGTTGTTTCTATTCTGTTTCTCTGAGACACACAAACACAATCACACACTCGCTTCAGTCTATATCCCCACAGACTATGAGTCAACATGTACACCGCACACTCGCTGTTTCTTCTACCGTCTATTTTCTTCTCTTTCCTCCATCTTTGTCTTTCTCTCCCCAAACCTCACTTGTCTCTATGTGAAAGAAATCAAACCTTCAGGTGTGCCATGTCACTATGGCAAAATTCTTATCTGATAATGACCTTCCTGGGAGCAAAAAAAAAACTGAGGCTATCAGAATAAGTCACGGTGGCTTTAACCCTCACCTGACCCTAGATCAGATGATAGGGGTCGGCGATCGTTATCGAGATTCAATTTAATTTCACCTAATTATCAGTGTCATTTTTCGCAATCACTACAGCAGCCGAGCTTGATTGGTTATCCATTACAGTGACCCCCTCATGATCCTCAATGTCACAGGGTGTCGCTTTGCGAACAAACGGATAGGGATTTTATATGGGCTGAAATTGGATGCAAATCAGTCAACGCTGAGAAATCACGACGGCAGTTAATTTATGTCAACGGAAACACGCTCAGATTATGCAGACTATAAAATTTTACAGCTCCAAGACAGAAAACATAATAAAACATTGACTTCAAGTGTCTAGGAAATTAAAGTTTGTCTAAGAATAATGCAAATTGTCAGGTAGCAACAGCTGGACGGCTTCCGGGAACAGTTCTTCCTCCTCAAGGGCAACCAGGCTGTTCAAGGTCACAAGGAACACCTCGCAATTAAAAGGCAAATGACTGTCTGAAGCCAAAAAGAGAGAGGCAGAGAGAACGATACAGTCACAAAGTCAGACCGCTGCCGAGAGGAAAGGGGTCATTACCTGGGAAACGCAGACAGAACTAATGACACGGAGAGAGACATTCAAAGTTTGGAGAACACACACACCTACTCTTACACACACGTACACACCGGCACACACGGACGAAACGAGAGATCATTAGCACTCTGCTCAGCTCCACTCAGATGTGAGAGAGTTTCAGATGCGCACAAACACGCACAAACTCACACACACAGACGTTAATCTTTCAATGTATTATTCATAAGAAGTCGTTATTACTGTCATTAGAATCTGCCTTTGATTCATTGAAATGATCAGTGGGAACTGTGAGATCTTCACTGTCTCCCAGACCCCTACCGGAAGGGTGACTGAACTAATCCAGTATAACAACTCATTATACATCATCAGGGATTTCCACGTGAAAGGACGATCACATGGCATCACTCCAAACTAACGCTTCATCAAAGACTATGTTCATCAAAAGGAAATACGGTTTCTGTGGAACATAAAGGTACTAAAACCTGTTTAAAAGGGTCTGATTTATTTTTTAATTAATAGTTTTATTCAGAAAGAATGCAATAAAATTGATGGTGACTGTAAAGACATTTCTTAATGTAACTAAAGTTTTACATTTCAAATAAATGCTTTTAAATGTTTTTTTACAGCAATGCCGATAACTATAAAGATACCAATAAAGATATAGTTCTAACAGTTCTCAATTTTAAAAGAGTCCACACCACAGCTGGAATAACAAAAAAGATTCGAGCACAGAAATTGTTTTTTTCACAGCTGATGAACTATACAAATATTGAGAGTCAATCATAATCAATCCTGCTATTACAAGCTTGAGAAAACAGACAGTATCGACATAAGTAGGGCTGTCAAAAATACTAAAAAAGAAAACAATGTTTCAATGCAAACACATTGGGTTGTGTCAGACTGCCTTATCAATGGTGCACAAGATGTGATGATGATGTAACTGTCGTTGCATTTTAATGTTTTTCATTGCTTATCCATTTGAACCCAGTAGATGTGGCACAGCTGCATTGTTCATTCAAAATACTGCGGAAAAAGAAAAAAATATGAGGAGGAGATCAACGAGAAGATTATGTTGTTTACGTCAAACTGAAAGCAAGCCGTTTACATAGAACACATATTTATTTTCTAGAGACATTATGAATGTTGCACTCATGTCTCGCACAAGAGAGCTGCATGTTTAGCCAAGTCTCGAGACTTTATGGTGTTTTTTTCCCATCCCACTTCTGCTCATGTTTTTAAATGAAAAAGTACTCTTTGTGATTGTTTTTGGATCTTTGTATTAAACTATACATACATAATATTGTTTTGTTTACGCAAATAAGTATGTATTGTTTATAAACATTAACTTTAAAAATGATGTGCTTTTTCAAAGATATTTCAGTTATTTTATTGCTTTGAAGAATCTTGTATTATTAGGCCAATATTTTGCTCAATGTAGGAGAGATGCCAAAAGTTTGTTCCCCCTAACTAAAATTAGCTATGTCTTTTAAATTTGAAATAATTTGAAAATACAAAATTCAAACTGAGTTTTTCTGCCATTTTGACAGCTCCACCTGTCATTGTGCACGCTAATATCTTTATTGTTATCTTAATAGCTACTGTTACTAAATTCTATATACATGGCAGAAACATTATTTGGTCGCAGTCTGGATCCCTGATAAAAAATGTTTCTTAAACAACAGATTAGATTTGATTTCTATTTATTATAATAAAAGAATATATTAAAAGTTATTTTTTTTTTAAATTTTTAGATTCTGAACCTCATTATTTCCAACCACTTGTGATAAATCTGAATGAATCCACAAAAAAACCCCGCCAAATACATTAAGTTTTATTATTTGCTTATTTTATACTTTTTGGGTTTATTAATTTTACGTTCTCCATTTTTCTTTTATTTATTATTTTTATGAATTCACATGGAAGCAGCACTCTACATCAATTTACTTATTTAAAGGACATAGTAAAAAATGCCCAATTGTTTTTCAACTTGTAGAGAAAAACAAAATGGCAATCCAACATTCCCTAAATGTTAAGCACAGAGGAATAAATAGCCTTTACAACAAAACCATGTTGATCTATTGATCCGACCTATAGTGGAATCTGGCATCTGCTAATTACTCCTGCTTGCAACAGCCTTTTCATACTGATCTACGTGCTCCTTTCACTCCTCAAACTCAGTTGTAAGCCTCTGTAAGGCAGATGACAACCAGCACTAACAGGATATCGTCGCTACCTTGATCAGGTCAGAGCTGCAGTGAAGAGGTGAGAAGATGCTAAGCTCTCCTGAATGAATCACAGTGTCCTTTTTCATTTCAAAAAGCAATTGCTTCCCACTCCCTCTCTCCCCCTCACACACCACTGAGGTTGACAGACAGAGATTTTACGCCATTCTGATGGTGACTAATGAGGCCTGTTTCGCTTTAGTGCTTTATGGCCACATTTAGTCTAAACTAATGGTTCTCAAGCTTCCCTGGCCAAATACCTAGTCACAACAATGCTCCCTATAATTTTTATAATTACATGAGCATGTTAATAATCAGCAGTGAGCACACTGACATCACTGCAGACTGTGATTTGAGGGCAAGCTTAAAAACTGAGCAACATAATACCATACTTTGATTAATATAAATATGAGCACTGATTCCTTTACTTTAGATAAAACATCAGTAGATGGCACCATTGGATTGTATTTATTAGCGAGTCACTGAATTATTTACAGAAATTCTATAAAATTCAAAATGTTGAATAATTCCAAAAATATCAAGTAATTAAAAAAATTATTCATTCAGGAACAAAACAAGTAACGCCTTAGCCCAACCCTTAGTGTCCCCAACAAACAAATCCTGGAGCTGCCACGGCTTTCACATTCAATTTGAAATGTGTGACCTACTCAGAGATTGGCAATTTTGGATTCCCATCAGATCCATTCAAGGACAAAACAAGTATCTGACATTACAAGTTAGTCATTCAATGATTCCAGATTCAGCCAAGTGATTATGGATCCATACACAGTAGTATGTCTATTGCCAAATTTACAGTATTCCTGAAACAATGATTAAAAATGACATTCATAAAGCAGCCTATCTACATCTACATATAGTCGAACGCTATAATCGAAAACATGGATTTATTCAGGACGAAAAAGAGTGACGCACACATTAGCTAGAGTCCTTTCTGCATTATTTGAGCTTAAGAAGCCTATGATACTACTGTCAGAAACATAATAATTGAACAAAACGTTCGGCTTCTTTTAAACTGAATGTACAAGCTGTATTGGAAATAGCTGTCGAGCGAAGCAACTTGCTTTACAGGGACTCTGACCCGGTCAAAACCTTGCCACTTCACACTGCACATTGAAGGCGATGAACCTGGCTGCACAAGGAATTGCAAACGAAAAAACACCAGGTCTTCAATGAAATACATTTCCAGACTCATGTCAAGCACCATCTGGGAGCAATCATCTACACTTTATAGACGGTTTCATCGGGGGCATGCACCTGGACGAATTTGTTTATCAACGAATGTTTGTTTATCAGTCTGGTTAGTGCCGCAGCTACAAAGTAATTACAAGTAATTTAGTTGGTCTCAGTTTATTGTGCTGTGGGAAGTTTCCTATACATGTTTATTTGTGGCGACCCACCACAATATCAAAACTGACCAATTGTCCAAAAGGTTTTGTTGACTAAACATGAGATTGTTTCAATTTTAAACATGCATTAACATTACAGAGGCGTGGATGGTTTTAAAACTCTGTATTTCTGAAGGAATACTGTCTTTAGAAAATGCCGTTTTCATTTGATCTTGCATGTAAGGGCAGTGTTTGTAAGCTCAGAGCTGCCCTTACCGGAAAAACCTCTCGTTACCTCCTACTGGCAAAGAATGAATTAGCATTTTTAATATTTTGCTTGTTATAATCTACTATAATATACTGGAAGTTTAGTTACGGCCACCAAAGCACGCATCAGTAGTAACGTTTGTTTATGTTTTTGTCGTTGAAACCGTATATATCTATCCAATAGGGCTGGGCAATATATATCGAACGATATATTATGCGCATCTCGTCAGTAAAGCCGGTTCTTTGATTAGCGCTAAATCTCCGCCAGCTGTTTTCAAAAGGAATGCCAGCTTATACACAGAGCTGTAGATCACAGACAAGCTGCGCCATTGAATCACCCGCGAAACTCAACGCATAGCTTGTCGGTGATCTACGGCTCTGTTCATAATGTGGCGCTGCATTTAAAAACAGCTGATGGAGATTTACTGCTAATCAAAGAACCAGCTTTACTGATGAGATGCGCATAATATATTGTTCGATATATATCGTCCAGCCCTAATATCCAACCTAAAAGCAAATGCTGCATTTTCGAAACTATAGCCTTTTGAAGGATTCCTAGAGGAAGATGGCTACTCTACAGACCCAGGATTACATACCCAAAACCCAGCATAAATGCTTAAATGGCTCATTACTCATATTGGCTTAATAGGAATATTTCTACTGACAACATTTTACTTTGTCTCCAGAGAGCCATTACCTGTCCCGACCAGCTTTTACCTTATTCTGAATCATCCTTTACACAACGGCGAAACGACAATGATTCATTCCCTGTGCACCTCAGCATCTGGCACACCAGACATTTGGTAACAAATCGATGGGGCTCAGATGTCCATAGGCAAGGGTTAGTTATGCCCAGCGTTCTCCACAGCAGCTCATTTTCTTTTGAGCTGCATAACTTAAAAAAATACCCAGAAGGTCTGCCTGTTGGTGTTGATAGAGGCGTGCTCCGAAGATTGATGGCTATTGTGTTGAGGTTAACCAGCTTGTACAAATGCAGGAAGAACACGTTCCCCAACAGAATAATGGCAGTTTGAATTACACAGAGCATCTCTTAATAAACACTCGCGTGTGTCATAGAGGTGAAGGACCTCATTAGGATGACAAAGTCTGCTCTTTTACTTCATATTAGTGATAACTTGCTAATTAACTATACTGGCAGAGACCTTGAATTAAAACGAAACCTTTTAATTTCGACTTCAGCTGTGACAAAACCCACCGCCTTTTATCCGAAGCGGTCAGCAACGGTTGGCGGGACCTGATTGCACAGATGACATTCAAAGAGAAAAACCTCAAAGTGACAACAATATCATTCTCTCAGTAGATGTGCCAGCTGAAGATGAAACATGCTGCTGTGTGTGTTTGTGTGTACTCCTATATGCGTGTGGGAATGATGGGACGGAGAGAGAAAAAGAGAAAGAGAGAGAGAGTGGACCACATCCTCCACACTTTAATGTCAGCCATTTCAAAGGTGTTTGTACCTCAGAGGCAGGAGGTTTCATCCCTTCTCTCAGCCTCTTTTACCCTGACATGCTTTCTCTCTGCCTCTGTAGAAAAAAGCCCAGCATGAAAGAGTAAGAAAGTCTTTCCCAAGCCGCATTTGCACAAACTGGACTTTTGAAAGTAACTGGAATTAAGAATTACATCATAGCTGGTCTTAACAGAACGCACAACACACATAAAAAAGCCATACTGTGAATTATTATTAAAAAGTTAAATATCTTTATAGATTTCAAAATGTAATATAAATGCATTGTAATATTCCTGTAATCTTGCAGCAAAAACAATCTATATTTTTGTGGTACTAGTGAATGTGTTACTAGGATAATGCAGTGTGTGGTTGATCAAAAGAGCTCTAGATATGGATCGGGTCATATTTTCAAATTCATGCATCGCCAAGGGAAGGAGGCGACAATGACAGCTGAGATAAACCAGAACTGAACATTACAGTCATAAATCAGACCTCAGATCTCTGTTTGAAGCTAACTGATTTTAAAATATATATATCTTTGAGATATTTAAAGCCAAACGGCCCATGAGATTTTCTGAGATGTGATATTTGAAAAACTGTAAATAACCATTATGAGTTCATGCAAATAAAATGAGATTCATGTCAGGCTTTAGAATATGCCCTGCAAAGCTCTTCCTCCATGCAATGCTTGTGAAATCATTACAACACTAACTTTTGCTTAGCTTGAAATCTATCTTTTGTGCCTGTGGACATTTCAGAGTGAAGAAAGAAAAAAAAAAACCCACTCCAACCTCGATTTCAAAAATACTTTTTCTTTGTAGCATCTTCCCTAAAGCTTTGGTGCTTATCATGAGCGCTTTTAGAGCAGAGGTAATGACTATAATAACTAGCCAGTGCATTCATTTCAGTCTTTCTGTCTCTGTGAAACACCGTTGTAGTTGAGAGACGACGGCTCTGGAGGGATTTCTCACATGGCTGAGCTGTAATAAGACTGAAAACGTCCTCTAACACTTCATGTTTCTATGGAGACTTTCTCTGTCGTAAGTATAACAGTTGACAGTGTGAAAAGAAAGATCAGACATGTTTTCGGTATAGTCTTTAAAAAAATATGACACATTCATCGGTCCAGAAAAACAGTGTACATGGACAAACGAGAGACATGTTCATGTTTTCTTTTCAAGCCTGAAACATGGAGTGTCTTTGCAGCAGGATCACCGTAGCATGAATGAAGATCCCAATTCAAAGGCAGCTTGGGGCAGTTTCTCTAACCACTGCTGTTGAGCCCCTGAGCGAGATGCAGCACCCCCCAGGGGTGTTTTCTTCAGGGTGTGTGCAACAACTTTCTTTTTCCCTCTCTCTGTATCCATCTAGCTGACAAAATCAGCTATATATTACAGAATTATTATTATTTTTAAAATTATTTCATTATTTTTATTGGAATAATTTCTTATTACTTTATTGTTGACAAATCTGCTATTTCTTTTTTCACAGCGCCAGGAATGTTAGATTTCACGCTTGCGGGGCAGTACTGCGTCATCTTTCAACTAAACGATAGGTTTTTTTCAGAATAGTCGTTAGTTTTGTCAATATACACCTGTTATAGAAAAATGCCAGTCTGAAAGTTGCTAGAAATTGTGCTAAGTAACAGTTTTCTGTGTGAATATATTTTAAAATGTAATTTATTTCTGTGATACAAAGCATCATTACTCCAGTCTTCAGTGTCACTTTCAGAAATCATTCTAATATGCTGTTTTTTTTACTTTCAGTGTTGGAAACAGTTGAGCTGCCTAATCATTTTTTTTAGGATTCTTTGATCATTAAAGAAAATGTTGAAAGAATTTTTTTTTTTTTTTTTGGTGAATTAACATTTCAACATTTAAATAACTGACCCCAAATTTTTGCACGGTAGTGTGTGTGTGTGTGTATATATATATATATAATATGGCTTTTCTAGTTGTTTGAGTTACTGCTGCCATCAAACCAGATTTTTCATCATTTCATTTGCCAAATCTCAGTTGTGAATACCACTGTGCGTTGGCTATCCATTTTGTAATACAATTGTTTCTAAACTGCTGCATAACTCTTGAGTGACCCATCTCATTCAGAAGACCTGCTGAAAGCACCATTGCACTCCATTAGCTAATTAACTTGACTTTCTGGGGAAGTTTTATTCCCTCACTGCTGTTGCCAGGATTCCCTGAGGTTTCTGTTTAGTCAGTCAACACAAGCTGAAAAATCCCCTCTTTGCTTAACATTATTGCAAAAATAATCACATAGTCAGAAAAATGTACACTACCATTCAAAAGTTTGGGGTCGGAAAGAGTCATATTTAAAATATACCTATTTTAAGAAGACAAATGTAATATATGTACTATCATCTAGAAGTCTTTCAGAATGATCACCCCAGTCTTCAGTCAGAAATTATTACATAATGATGCGATTGTTGTCGAAACCAAGTATGCTCCTTTTTTATAGAATGCATTGATGAAATAAAAGTTCAAAGGAGCAACTTTTACTTGGAAAAAGAAATCTTTTCCAACTTTATGAATGTCTTTACTGCCACTTTAGTTGGTAGTTGAATATTCATCTGTTGAGTTGCTATTAGTCTGTCAGTTTCAGTCACTTACACCCATCCCACATTTACGAAATGGTTGCAAAAAATAAATCATTCAAGCACGATAGGGCATTTTGCCTGTATTTTGCAGTTTACCTTTCTCTCATGATGGTCCGCACTTGTAGTCAATACATTTTAGTGACTTTGTTTGGGCATCTCATACTTGATATATAACAGTAAAACTAAAAGCACGAATCAAACATTAACAACCAGTGAGGACCATACTTGACCTCTCAAGAAACATTTCCGTTTATGAGCTGGATGCTAGTTAAATATTAGTGAAAATGCTTTTTATTTATTTTTTATATACTATTTTGAGAGAGATGGCTCTGTATTGGTTGCCCTAAGAAGATCTTGGTCAGGGAACCACCACACAACAAGCTCATACAGTTCTCACTCAGCCTGATATATGGGTCAGAGCAGTGCAACACTATATTTAACACAAACGCACTGACAGCTCCATGTGTTTAACTGCCAGAATGAGAATAGTTTAAGAGACACTAATAAAAAAACTACACAGTCACACCTGATTGATACCTTTATGTAACTGCTGTTTAAATAGTCATAATAAAGTTTACAAGTAACATCCCATTGGCTTGAAAATGTTAAAGATTCTTACTACATGCTCAAGATATTGGTTATCCCTGGTAAACGGGGTGTGTTTATGGTAGAATATAACACATTAACCATTTGAAGAGCGTCTCAGTTGATGATTCCTTTTTGATAAAGATTATATTAAAGTGATATTATAGGAATACAGATCACACAGTGAGATTAATGCTCTGTTGAATTGACTGTGATCACACTGAAGAGAGTTTATAATGTTCACCTGATTAATTCATACAAAACCTTTATGCTACAAACGTCTTTGTTTGTGGAAGGTGTAGTTCACAGCATCAACAAAACACCCAAAAGAAAATGAGAGAAATGTTCAATACAAAAATAAGGGTGATTTCTACAGAAAATAAAAACGGTTGAGGAAGACTGTAAGGTATAGGAGGAAGAGTAGGCCAACAGAGACGTGACCTGAAAATTTACACCTCATATAACACACAAATTTAATGTAGGTCACTGCATGCTGTCACAGGAGGGAACATCATCAATCACCTTTTCTCAAAACAGGTTTCCAAACTTCTTTTAGTCCGAGAGCCCTGTGATATTTAAATGATTAGTTGATGAGTAGTTATAATGATAATATCATGTTTATGGTTATCTGATGTCATGTATTGATCACATAACACACACATAAACAAATGAAATATTTAATACTTTGTTTTTAGTTTTGTATTATTATTTCTGTGAAGTTTATATATTTATTTTTTTAGATATATTTTATATATTTTATCAACTGATAAAACACAGGGTAAAGCCATGTTAATGGTGCTGTGTTTCTGTGAAAAAAATTAAATGCACATTATGATAAAAATCTTCATATTTATATTTTCCCACACAAAGCCGTCAACTTCCAAAAGAGGCCAAAACCCCCCATAAACTATCAAAAAAAGATGCATACACATTGTGTACTCTATTGCAAGATTAACACTCATTAAATCATCCAGTTTCTTTCTGTGTGTGTGTGCGGGTTTATGAGGACACACATTTGTATAATGACATGGGTATGACATAGGTATTACAATATGAAGGTGATTTATGAGGACTTTTCCAGTGTCCCCATAATTCAGAAGACTTAAAAACATACTAAATAGTGTTTTTTGAAAATCTAAAAATGCACACAGTTTCCTGTAAGGGGTAGGGTTATGTGTAGGGTCAGGGTAGGACAATATCACATACAGTCTGTACAGTAGAAACACCATTACCCCTATGGAGAGTCCCCATAAATCACAACCAACATGTGTGTGTTTGTTAGTTGGTGTCTTCTCCTTCAGATTTGTTATGAGCAAATTCTGACTGCATTAATTACAGAATTAATCTTCAGATCTTCACAACCATTCCACTGCATGTCAGAAATCCCTGCATGTTACTGAGGTCTCTGTAAAGAATTCTATTAGCTACTGGTGTTTCCCAGCATGCCTCTCTGTCTTCCCAGCTCCTTGTGCTAAAATGTCATGATGTGACAAATATTTCTTTCGCTGATATAATAGGCAAAGTGCAACTGATATCTTGTTTTCCAGACACTAAGATGTTTTTCTTATTGTTAGCTTCAGACAGGTTGTGCATACCATTCTGCCCTGAGTAATGATATAATGAGGCAGAAAAGGATTCTTTGACTGTGACTTGTATAGTCATGTATTTGGATGTAGACCGATAGAAAGAACAATGACATGAACAACACTAACATGCATTCTTGTTGTGGATCTTAGTTTCTTTATATCTGATATTGGAAAATTTGCAAGAAATGTTTTATCAACCCAAAAAAGGGATTTTTCCATAGATGCAGTGCTTTCAAATGTTGGTTCCTAATTGGTCTGTATTCTTGTTCTTTGAGGTCTTTTGTGCCCATCCTTCTGGCTTTTGAGCACCACCTGTCTGCTCCTTATGTTGTTTTGATAGATGCTTCAGATCCATTCACTTGTCTCTATTGACTAAAAATAAGGAGCTTTGAAAAGTTAATCAATAACGACACACACACGTTTTATATATATATATATATAATGTGTAATATATAATATTTAGAATTTGTTTAGGTTTATTGTGTTTAGGTTCTTTTTAATGTCTAATTATTGCAACATCTTTTTTATTTTTTAAGCTATTTTAGTTTTTCAACTTTCCCAAAATAATGATAAAAATGCTACATAAAATGCTGTTCTGTTCTTTCTTTATAGTTTACCAAAAATTACAATTCTGATGTCTGCTCACCTTCAAGCTGTTCCCTGTATGAGTACACAAAAATAGAAAACCTAATAGTTGCTGTTAGTCTTTGACTTGGATAGTATGGAGAAAAAATACTGGAAACCACTTATTTTTCAGCAAAAGAAACTCATACAGGTTTGAAATGACATGGTTGACAATATCAAATTCAAACTAATTAAAAAATTAGAAATTTTGCTTTGACAACCAGCTGAAAAAGTCTTTTTTTTTAAATATATATTTCAGTGAATTTATTTATTTAATAGTTTTGGATGATTTAGGTTTGTCGACACTTGAATGTGTGTGTGTGTGTGTTTGTACATTGTGAACAGACTCTCATCAAACATGCCCTACTCATGTTCCTGCTCTCACATCCCTCTACAAACAGACCTTTTACATCCAGCAGCACATAATACAAGCTGCATCACTGCACCTGCTCGGATAGACAGAGAAAAGAGAGTGCAAACAGAGTGGCGTAGGAGGATGTTAGAACACAAACAGAGGGACCAGACAGAGAACTTGATATAATGGATAAACCTATGGAAAGACACGGACAGTGTGGTTCATTAAGCTGTGGAGACTTTGGCAGCCATCTCTAGTCCACAGACTGAGATGGCCACCGAAGAATTAGCCGGACCATATGGTGGTGCAGAGACGGAGGGGGAGGGAGGGAGATGGATGTAGTGTTTTGGTGAAAGGCTGCATTGCAGAGCCCGGCTCCTGATGAAAACTCTATTAGTAATCACATTTAATCAACCGCTGAAGCAGGAAGCCCATCTGCTTGCACCCCAGATACACACACTTATGACACATTGTTTAAACACAAAAAATATCAATTGTAGAAACAGACAATTACATATTTTTTTGTTTCCTGCTGTAAATGTAGGTGGTGCTTCTCGGTGTAAAAATGATGCTAAGGTGTTGTGGGAGGTTGCCGGGTTGTTGCTATGTAGTTACTAAGGTGTTTTGGTGGGTTGCTAATGTGCTGAAGTGCCCAAACGTTAGTATTAGTTTTATCAACAAAGTTGCATTAATTGATCAAAAATGTAAGTAAAGAAATTTATTTTATTTCCAGTTAAAATAAAAAAAAAGCAGCTTTTTCTGGGTACCCAATCAGAATATTGAAATGATTTCTAAAGGATCATGTGACACTGAAGACTAATAATGTTGCTAATAATCTAAAGTAATGTTGCTGAAAATTTAGTTTAAAAATCACAGGAATAAATTAGTATTTTTTAACAAATAAATTCAGGCATGGTGAACATCAATCTAAGCTCGAACTCTTGACTAGTAGTGCACTTTACTAACAATTGAGAAGTTCATCAAATGCATTACGTACTCTGGCAGCATGATCTTTGGACGCAGTTAATGATATTGTGATCCCTAAATTCTGGTCCTTTCTTCAGGTTATTTTAAACAAATATATCATTTCATTTATTTATTTCGTTAAAATGTAATTTATATGCAAAATTAATAATTTGTAATTGTCATGAAAAGTAATAGCTTATTAAGGATAATGAGAGGTTTGAAATTCCTATGCATGAGCAATATTATAAGAAATCTCCAGTAATATCCGAGCAGATGTTGAATTTGTTTTGACACAAATCATCAAACATTGCTTTGGGGTAACGTCAGAGACATTACAAAAAAAAAATTCCATTTGAACACGCTCTAGTGTATCACACCTGGAGGAATTCTGGGAGTGTCCCGGTTGAAGACGTGCACAGGGTTTGGGAAGGGACAGAAATAACCCTTCACTTATTCAGATGCTAATACTAATCTGCTAATGCTCACTGACGAGCTGCACGATTAACCTGCAAAGAAGGCAAAACTGTCTCACACCACCCCACAGCAAGCTCCTCGCAAGAGGAAAAGTGTTTGTACGCATTTAAAGAGCCATTATGTTTTTATACATGTGTATTTTCTTTTCTCCAAATGATTGATTATTAGTGGCAAATGTCTCCTTAAATGGCAGCCAATTATCATAACCTGAATTACTCTGGGTGTATTGTCTTAGATTCATGCTGGAGGATGCAACTTCTGAGTAGATGTTATGTAGACTTAATTTCTTTTCATCCTGAATAAAAATGCAGATTTTAAATTTGCAATTTTAAAAAGCTCAATATTGTTGTTTTTGCTGCTTGAATCAGTTCATAGTTTACGATATGAATGTTAACCCCCGCATAAAATTCAGCTCAGGTTAGATATTATATTATTGTGGTTTTTTAGTTTTTTTTAATGATGGTAATTCAATGATTTTGTTTGGGTTTTTTTATAAATGTGCAATGACCTTCAGTGTTGTGATTTTACAGTTTTTTTGTTGAATACATATTTTATGAAATACTAAATAAAATAAAGCATTTATAATAGTGTTGTAAGAAATCAATTATTTTTTTAATGCTTTTATTTAATTTTTACAACAACAATTATAATTCTTATTATGCAATAGTCATATTGAATGACACTGGTGATGGAGAAAGATGTAAATGAAGTAAATATCCAGCGTTCTCTCCACCTTGTGTGTGTGTGCATATGGATTGGTTAAACGCAGAGCACAAATTACTATTATGGGAAACCATACCTGGCCACATCACGTCCTTTTCATGGCCCAGATTATCACACCCAAAAGAGAGCCAGCATCTCTCTCTTAATTTCTAACTCTTCTCTGAATACTGGAGTCACATGACTTCTCTCAGCTGTGTGGATCCAAACTGTTAATGCACTGACTCAGAACAGGGACATTAGGGGAAATGATGAGCCTATGGCTCACACTGATGTAATAATGCTGGTCTTTTGCTGCACTATAGCGTATGGATAATTGGGTTTTAGGTTCACAGAAATAGTATATGATGATAATAAAATAATTTCAAGTTTTTTTGCCATATTGTTTTATATATATATATATACACACATATGTGTGTGTGTGTGTATATATGTGTGTGTATACATGTGTGTGTGTGTGTGTGTGTGTGTGTATATGTGTATATGTGTATATATATATGTATTTATGTGTGTGTTTATACACACACACAGTATACAGTATATAAATATATTTTTGTGTGTGTGTTATGTTGCTGTGTAAAAAAGACAAAGACTAAACGAAGTGTATAGAGTGCATATAACCTGTTTCTGTGCTGCTTCTTTCAGAAAGAGGTGGTGGTTGTGGAGTGAGGGGAGTGTGTGTGCGTGTGAGTAATGGAGCAGCAGAGACAGCGTTCACTCTCCACGGCAGGAGAATCACTGTATGTGGTCCTGGGAGTTGATAAAAACACAGCACCAGAAGACATAAAGAAATCCTACAGGTAAGATGCTCTTAATAGACATAAAAAGATTTTTGCAACATTGCCATTAAAAAACAGTGGATTAAATGCAGGGAATATTTTCTGTGTGGGGGGTTCTTTCCTGTCTTTTTACTCAAACGATTATGCAAGAACAACTTCTATGTCTTAAAGGGATAGTTCACCCATTCTGTCATGATTTACTAAACTTCATGCTGTTCCAACCATGAAAGTATTGCCACAGAGGAAAGTAAGTCATAGTGGAGTGGGGTAAATCACATTTTTGGGTGAACAATCCATTTGCGTTTCCAGTTAAATCCGTTAGAGGGCGACAGAGTGCTTTTATCACTTACTCTCATGAGCCCTTGCTACTGCATGAGTACTCAGATGACCTATTACACTTGCCAGCATTTATCATGAAATAATACTTAGTATTATACATGTTATTTATATTGTGGTGTTATTATTAGTGAAAGTTGTCATAGTTGGGAGAACTTCTATAGTGGTGAATGGAAACTATCCCAAAAAAAATACATATATATATTATAATAGCTTTCTGACCCTGTGTTGACGGAAAGTGAAGCACCACATTTAGGACCCAAAAAAGGTAGTGAGGACATTAATTAATTCATGTGACATCAGTGGTTCACCCGTAGTCTTATGAAAATGTTTTGGTGTGCACAGAAAGTGTTGTGGAAGTCTCCTGACCACATGTATTATTCATTATTTTTGTTTTTATTGCCAATGACTGGATTCCGAACAAATGTCATGGTTTCTTTCATTTTTAGAAAGTGCAATTATTTCTGCTCGTCTGATTTGCAGAAAACTAGCTCTGAAGTTCCACCCCGACAAGAATCCTGACAATCCAGAAGCAGCTGACAAATTCAAAGAGATCAACAATGCTCATGCCATCCTGTCAGACCCCACTAAACGCAACATCTATGACAAATACGGATCTCTGGGCCTCTACGTGGCAGAACAGTTTGGAGAGGAGAATGTTAACACATACTTTGTATTGTCCAGCTGGTGGGCCAAGGTTAGTCATACACACACACAGGCACTATAAAATACATATTCTAAGATAAACACACCTACTATTCAAAGTTTGGAGTGCATTGTTATTGGCTGAAAACTGCAAACGTTTGGCTGAAATTTTAGGCCCCTTACCATGTGATGTCATGTCCTAGCGCTATAACACAGAGGCAATTGTTACATCTAGTGCAGATATTATTACTGATCTTAATGACTTATACTGTTGAAATTGCTTCACATGGCTCCTTTAAACCACAGAAGGATTGTAGGCATTGCTAATGTTTTAAGAACAGCAAATCGGCATATTATAATTTTATTTTTTATTTTTTTATGGATCGCGTGATACTGAAAACTAGATTAATAATCCTGAAAATGTAGCTTTCATCACAGGAATAAATTGCACCACTAAAAAGACTAAACCCTGGGGAGCATATGATACTCCTGAGCCCAAACTTTTGGATGGTAGTGCACATATATATTACATTTGTGTAAATGCTGTTGTTCATGTTGAATTTCTTCTCTGGACAGGCGTTGTTTATATTCTGTGGTGTAGCCACAGGCTGTTATTTCTGCTGTTGTCTGTGCTGCTGTTGTAACTGCTGCTGTGGGAAGTGTAAACCTCATCCTCCTCGGTCAGATGAGCCAGAGTTCTATGTGTCTCCTGAAGACTTGGAAGCTCAGATGCAGTCTGAAGAGAGAGGTGAGATAAACTGACAAGCGTGCATTTGCTAGAGTCTAATAAACATGGTATATTTTAAGTAAATTGCAAAGTGTGATTACAAAAGGAAGTGTAATGAACTAGAAGTCCAGTAAAATGTTTTCTAGATTGAGACTGTCCCATTCCTCACATACCAGCTGCCACTGACAGCCAGTAGCAAATTTAAAGTTATAATTCCCCCACAATTGCAAATCATTTACTAACCCTCAGGTTGTTCAAAACCTGTATGACTTGTATAATTCTAATGAAGGCTGCTGTTGGATTATTATGGAAATGTATGGAAGCGGGCACAAGCAACTAAATCTTAAAATAGTTTTCTTTCATGTTCAACAGAAGAAAGAAAATCAGACTGTTTAAGAGCAACTTGACGTTAGGTTAATAATTATAGAATTATCATTTTTAAGTGAACTGTCCCTTTAATGTTTAATTTAATTAGATTTATTACTGTTTATTATTTCAGTGTTTATTCGTTTAAATAATCAAATGTAACAAGGAATGCAGTTCTGCATGAAAATACGTAGCCTAAATCCATATTTACTTAAATGCAATTTTTAATAAACTTAATAATTATTAAGATTCAAATGAGTGCACATTTCTTTTAATTATTATTTATTAAATGGATGATATTTAGACAAATAAGAACTATACAGATGCTTTAAAATGTAGAATAACACTGTTAAATGTAATCAGAGCTACTGAATATTAAACCGTTATGATGCTTTAAACCACCGCATTTAAAACTCAGGTTGGTTTCTAGTGTTTTTCAATTCAATATTTTTTAATTTTATTATTAATATTAATAGAAGTCGCCTCTGTTTGTTTGTTTTCAATATATCCTACTTAAATAGGAAATACAAAAACCTATTTTGCAAACAGTTTCATTGGGTCTTGATGATAATAAATTAATAACTTTAACATTAATAAATGTCCGTAGCGCAGTTCACTGCATGTTGTTGTAAAGCAATAATAATTGTTTCACAATCTTTCATCACAATGTCATCATTTTATCTGCTTCTGAAAACTTTTCTTTTCTGCTGACGTAACTAAGGCCGTGCAGGTGGGTCAATAATATCATTGGTTTCAATCAAATCCCAGTCAGTAATAAAATGAAGTCCTGCCAAGTATTAGTGCCAGTTTTTCTTAGAATTACACTTAAAATGCCTTCAGCTTGTTTATTTAGCCAATAAAAGGCCTGTTGGGTATTTGAAGTGGCTTCCTGGCACTCACGATCATGCCTGTAATGCTTAGCAACAGGGTTCAGTATGAGTTGCTAGCTGCTCAGATTATGAAGCGGCGTGACACTGGTGTCTGTTTCCACAGATGGCAGCAGCCCCATCGTGATGCAGCCGTCCTCTGCCACAGAGACCACTCAGCTGAAAGCAGACTCTCACCACACCAGCTACCGGACAGACGCCAGCTATTAAACCTCTCTCTCTCACACATGGGACCACCATGCCAGAGAAGGTCACGGTGGGCAACGAGTGATCCAGAGGAAAGAGGATGAGCAGTTAGTTAGTTACAGTATCATTGGAAAACCTGAAACGCTCCACTGTAAAGGGCAAGAAGCCAGTTTATTTGCCTTTAACCTCTATCACCCCCAAACACACACAAGGACTTTCTTACTGCGTCCATACAGTCTTCCTGCTATGATCCAAGCTTCATCTTGCCAACAGCACTGGTTATCACACTGCATTTGTCTATACAAGTTAAAATCATTTTTAACCATTTTAATTGAAGCATGAATTTGTTTTCAATACAACAGAGCATAAGGAAGTATTTTTTTATGCTTTAGTGCATAAAGGGATATTGGCTTACACAAACATTTTTAGAATTGTAAGGTTGTCACACTTATGCTACCATTTAAAAAGAGTCAGTCATTTTTAAATTATTAATTGTTTTTCAGAAAGGATGCATTTATTTGAAAAGGAAGTGACAGTAAAGATATGTAATTGACTAAACATTTCTATTTCAAATGCCATTCTTTTGAGCTTCGTGTTCATCAAAAGAAAAATAAATGATTACAAATATACAAATATTAAGCAACACATTTGTTTTCAACACTGATAATAATAAATCAATATAGCAAGTCAGCATATTAGAAGGATTTCTGAAGGATCATGTGACCAAGTAATGATGCTGAAAATTCAACTTTGCATCACAGGAATAAATTAATTGAAGAAATGCATTAAAATAGTTTTTATTGTAACAATAATTCACAAAATTATTGAAGTAATGTTTTTACTGAATTTTAAGTCCTGCCTTGGTGAACGAAAGACTACCACACATTTTACAATTATGAATTGTGAAATTACCTTTCGATTGGCCCTCACTATCACATCATAAACGTTGTCCTGGGTTGTTTTCATATGTCCATATTATTAAGCAAACAGACCTGTGCCATTTTCATTCAGCAAATATCATTCAGCGTTTGGTTTTCAGTAGTCTGATAACTTTATATTTTTCTAAACAGTAAGGCGGTGTAGTGTTGTCACTGAGGACAGGATTGAGGACACACTGCTGTGTCATGTTGTGTATGTTTATATGAGCTGTATCTCGTGTTAATGGCATTCGGTGGGCATGTACTGTCAAATATAATCCGCAGCGCTTAGCTGTGCTCAATTTCAGCCACATGTGGAGTGTGTGGGGAACAAGAGTTTGGGGTCTGATACATACAAACACGTAACGTCGTGCCAGGTTATTTAATCTTGATCCATCTGTGTTAATCCATGTGTATTCTCAAAGCTTTGCTAAGATAAAGAGTGTTTGTATTCCTCAGGATTGTGGTTCCTCAGACAGCTGGGTTCAGTATAAGCACAGGAGGATTGTGGGTAAATTGTTTCCCAGATCAGTTCAGTAACATCAGTGATTTTCATTAATAAATTCCATAGTTTCGAACGAACTCAAAATTGTTAGCTGATGCAATTTTTTAATTCTTTTGAAAATTTATTTTGGCAAATCTGGTTCAAGAATTAAATGTGGACACATTATCACTCACTGTGCTGTTTTGTTTTGGCTGTAAGTGTTCCCATAATTTAATGTTGTTAACTAGTGCCATGCATTAATCAGGTTAAGATAATAGTAGTTATTGCCATTATGCCAGGAAATATGAATAATTTCAGACTAAAAGGGTTTATGTTTATATTGGATCGTCTCATATACACATTTCAGGGTTCCCAGTCATAGAAATCTGGGAATATTGCTGACGTATATATTTGTGGATTTCCAGCATGGAGCATTCATGGCAATTGATAAAAAGTAATAAAATTATCAATAAAAATATTTTAGTGGCTGAAAATTGTTGTTCATTTGAAAAAATGCTGATGGAAAAGTCATAGGCCAAACAATTTGGGAACCCTGACAACCTTTTAGATCTTCTCTTTCCTTATGTCCGTCAGAAATCGTGCATATTTTATTATATTTATTTTATTTTAATTTTTTTGGGGTTGAACCTAAACGTACAGACATATAGAAAACCTTTATTTCTGTCTGTGTGTGTGCTGTTTAAAAGTGAGATCGTAAATGACTCACTGTACTATTATCTTCTGTATGTCTTTTAAGATGGATTAGCTTTATAGCTGGCCCTGTTTGTGCATACATTCATTTACATGCACTTGAAACAGGAAGTATGGAAAACTTGTGTAATTTACCCTAAATGTGTACGTTTTGTTTAGATTAGATTAGGATCACATTGTGAATGTCATAGGTCTGTAGGGTTATCTCAGTTTTTTTGTATTTTATTTATGTCTAAATCATTAGGCAGATTGTTAGTGATCATGTTTCTAAGCATTTCTAAAACCGAACTGTTCACAATGTGTAACGCTTTTTATTTGCAAAATATTATTTCTCAACACAAGCTATAACACAGTTTCTGCTTTGTTATCCCAGTTTTACTTTCAATTTATTTGTTGTATTCATCCATGATCATAAACAAAACAAAAGCGCTGATCTGATTTCCTGTTGCTTTCAATCTAAGAAAAAGGGAACGAATGGAGTGCTGCGTGTGATTACAATACCTAAATAGAATCGTGTTAAAAATGAAGGAAATAGTATAAACATGGTGATGAGAAACAATATTTTATTTATTATTTTCCTATGTTTTTAATGAATTCTATAGTTCTATATGTTTAAACGAATATGACTATTGTACAGAATGGTGGAATTCTTTTCTGTGTTCTGGATAAATCAGTTGAAATTGTTGTAGCATGAATATAATGTGTCAGAGAGATATGTAACATGGATAATTGGTCTGAATTACAGCTGTAAAATAAATGTGAAGGAAACACATCTGTGCTGATTATTTGTGTATTAGTGCATATTACTTTTCACACATTTACAGGGTTATAAAGTCTTTAAAAACAATCAAGATTTAAAAACATTTCAGTGAAAGTTAAAAAAAAGCAGTATGCATTAAAAGTTTAAGAAATGTTGAAGATACAGTTGTGTGTAAATGTATGTGTGTGTGTATATATTATACATATACAGGCACACACATAAATGTGTATATTAGGGCTGTCAATCATTTGCAATATTTAGTTGCGATTAATGTCGTTGCCACACTTCTTCGAGATTCAGTTTGTTCTGTAACTTCACTTCATTCCAGGCAGACTGGATGATGATCACTGGCTGGTGTCAGACAATAATCTCACTGCATAATTACAATTAATGACAAAAATAATGTTTGGAAATATAAACTGATATTTCCTACTGACACGCTACTGCAAAAGATTGAAAAACCACTTAAAAAAATGTTGTAGCTGCAAATACCAGTGGCATAAGACTTTTGCACAATATTGTGTGTGTGTGTGTATATATATATAGATATACATGTGCCTGTTTGTATATTTACATAAACATAATAGATGTAGTGAGAGTAAATACATAATGACGGAATTTTTTTTTTTTATTTAAATACACACATTTTTTTTCTTTAATTATTCAACTAGGAACGTGTCTCTCATCTAATACTGTAGCTCTTCTGCCATTATTGACTTGTTGGCTGCTTCAAGACCGAAGACATGAATGATTGGAGTAACTGGAGATGAGGCATCATCTCTGTTTCCCAGCATTCCTCTGGTTGCCTGATATAGGCACAACTGATCAAGGGTAGGGAGTGTCGCAGTGAGCCAGCAAGAAACCGGACACCTTCCCCCTCTCGCACATGCACACATACATATCTTCAGCTGTAAACCAGCACAGGCCCCATCGCGCTGTCCAAGCACAGGGGCCTCGAGACTGGACACCCACACAGCACAGAGACATCGGTCTCCTTAGCTGTGCTTTCACTCCGATCTTGAGTGTGGGGTCAGCAGGGACACACAGCCATGTCTCTTCCACTGGATATACGCTCTTACCACAAAGACCCCTCGATGGGGACGCTGGAGAAACAACTCATCTGTCCCATCTGTGAGGAGGTCTTCACCAAACCAGTGGTCATTCTGCCCTGTCTGCACAACCTCTGCCGCAAGTGTGCCAATGAACTGTACCAGGTGTGTACCAACTCACACAGAGGATGATGGTTTATCTGTGGATGTAGATCCATTTGAAACATGTTTACAAGTACTTTTCAAGCCTTTGGTAAGACGACGAATACTCAAAATAGCATCTGTGCACTTGATACATATACAGTTCATCTGTACATGACACGAGCAGCCAGTTTCCTGTGTTTTCTATGTGCTATTTGAGGTTTTTTTTGAAGCGATAAGTAATTTTTGTGAAGTTGGTCAACAACATGTTAAGCTCTTTATAGATTTGGGTACACTCATGCCTATTTAACTTAGTAACGTTAACTATTAGCATCCACAGCAGTGATATTACTATTCTGTTTATTACAAGTGCTCAAGCAGAATGGATTCTCATTGGCTGTGAATGCTTTTAATCCATCAACACATTCTGATTTCAGTGACATCATTACTCTGTGCCTTTATCGTTATTTTTGTGGTATATATTTTTATATTCTCGAACAATTGGAGTGAAACTTTTTAGGCATTTGGAAGTTAGGATGATAGAAGTCCTGATTGCAGTACTACAGTACCCCAAACACAGACAGTTTTCTTGCGACCTGTCATGTGGAAAGCCAACAGGTGGAGATTGCAAATGTCTAAACCCAATCCCCAGTCTGAAATCTGAGGTATAAAAATAGGTGATGGCCTACATTTGATGTCTTAGAGCCATCAGGGGTTTTGTGTTCATGCAGCACACAATGGACATATTGATATGAAAGTCCCTTGTAACAAATATGTTTGTCTGCATAAACCTTCTCCTCCTCGGCACCTAAATTAACTTTGATACCTCACTGGTTTTCCCTTACACCTCCTCATCAGCAAAGGTTAAAAGCCACACAGCTTATCTGTCATGAGGCCTGTTTACATAGGAGAAAAATTATACCATGCCTGGCTGCACCCTTTTATCTGCGTGTTTGTCTTACCGTTATCACATCATAGTTATTTTCCTGATGTGTAAGTTGGGAAAGTGGTCCAAAGAGATGCTAAAAAATGTAAGATGATCCTTGTTCTTTTAAGAACCGGGGTTGTTTACATATGTGGAGCTAATTTGCAAAAACAAAATAATGTTTATAAAAATTTTCAACAAAAGTGTTTTTTTACAGATATACACTATCACAATTAAACACAATAAATATATATTAACATAATAAAAAATATTTTTTAAATTTAAACAAAACAAAAAAGTTACATGTTTTTGCAAATAAACTCATGTTTCATAAATCGCATCAATTATTAAAGCTGTTCAAAATATCTGTAGAAATTACAGTATTACTCGCAGCTGTTTGCCAGTAACTTACTGTTATATAAATTTATGTTATTTACCGGTAACAGTTTGTTCAAAGAGAAATGAACATTAAACATTAATGAGTCTTTATCTTTAATGGACAAATGAAATAATAACAGCATCATGCAAAGCATTTTTTGGAACCAATTTCAGATCAATATAAAAAAAACAGAAAAAGGTTGATGAGGATTTCTGGTTCCCAGAATGCTTTGCATGAGGCTGTTTTTAATAGTTTTATACCATAATTATAATAGACTTGTTTAACTGTTGCCAATGCATTTAATAATTACACATCTACAGTGAGTTACTGGCAAACCAGCTGCATAACTACAGCAAATCTTTTGACAATTAAAAACATTTTTTTAAATACATAAATAAAATGCCCAAAATGCTGTCCATTTATGTTCATAATTCAGCTACCTTATACACCTCAGCTGCTTACAAAACATGCTTTTCTCACAATTTCAATTCAACTTCCTTAAATTCAAATGTTGACTGCAATTCTTAAAATTCTTAAACTGATGCACAGCCTTGCTACAGTAGCTGCATTGACCTCAGAGTAAGTGTTGTGTCATTTTGAAACTGAAACCAAAACACAAGTAGTTGCATATCATGTTGTTTACTGAGAAATATCAAGCTGAGCGTCTCTTTAAATATAGTTAATAATACAGTGAATAAATAATGCCCATGTCTTAGAACATCATTATAATTAAGCCAGTGATGGAGCGCTGATTCACACTGGACCCATAAGCCTCAGCAGCTGAAAGCTATCAAAGAGTGTGACTATTTTAGTATACCAGTGAGATCACTCCTTTGTTTGCAAACTCTATTTCATGCCCCTGCATCTATTGATTAAGACGAGACACAGACACACAAAATCAGACCGCTCAGTAAGATCATCTTACCCTAGAAGTACAGGTCATGTCTAACGAGATCATTTTAAAGTCCAATTGGTCTAACCAAAAGGTCATCATGTTATCAGATCACATGTATTCAATCGGTTTAACTATGCTAGGTTTTATTTATTTTTTCTTGCTTACAAAGACACCTCTAGCGAGTTATGAAAAGTGGTTTCAATTGTCGGTCGATCCATGTAATCACAAACACTGCTGACAGCTGAAGAACAGCATGCTGAGTGAGATGTGCAGCCATCTCTCTTCCAGGTAGGAATCGGAGGACGTTTTCGCTGCCCTTCCTGTCTGCGTGAGGTTGTCTTGGACCGTCACGGAGTTTATGGACTGCAGCGCAATTTACTCGTGGAGAACATTATTGATGTTTACAAACAGGAGTCTGAAAGGTCAGATGATAAAGATGTATGGTAAAGTCAGTACGACTGATCTTTAATGTGTTGTAAATCAATGTATCTCTAGCTCTCGGCCTCCACCGAAGCCTCCTGCACTGTTCAACTGTACAGAGCATGAAGATGAGAAGCTCAATATTTACTGCCTCACGTGTCAGGTGACCTCCTGCTCTCTCTGTAAGGTGTTTGGAGCCCACAAAAACTGCCAAGTAGTTCCCCTGCCTGATGTATACCAGCAGCAGAAGGCAAGTTCTTAAAAATATTTGTGTCGTCATGTTACATCTCCACATCTTCCAAACAAATAATTCATTTCAATTCTTGTAGGCTGAACTCAGTGACAGACTTGCTACTTTGGTTTCCAAAAATGAACAAGTTCAGTCATTTGTTAATGAACTAGAGGCACTCCACAGGAACATAGAGGTTTGTGTGGATCTTTTACAAAGCCATACAATAAAACATGAAATCCATTACAAACGTAGGATATGTTGATGCCCATAATACCACAGGAAAACAGCAGGATCCAGAAACAGATCCTGTGCGAGAAGTTTGATCACTTATCTGCCATTCTGGAGGAACGTCGCAAGATCATGACCCAGCAAATCACCTCTGAGCAGGAAGAAAAGACTGGCTGGACCCAGTCTTTACTGCAGACATACAGTGAGCATGTAGACACAAACTCTAAGCTGATCCAGGCAGCCCAGAATGCCATAGAGGACCCAGAGATGGCTTCTTTTGTGCAGGTATACTATAGCTTTTGTGTGGCACTTCTCAGTAATCTTACATTTCATGCAGTGTTTGATTTGTATTTTTATCTCTGCTTTATAGAACTCACAAGATCTTACTGAGAAGTAAGTCCATTAGGAAATTTAGCAATAAATAATTAAAAAGAAATAGTTAAAATAATATTAGCTTAAATCAGACAAAAACAGTATTTTTCCTTTTCTCTGAAGGGTTGGTAAAGCATCTAACTGCTTCTCTCAGGAGACCCTGGATCCTGACTACGAGAAGATGGATCACTACAGGGTAGATTTTGACGCAGAGGAGAGAGTTCTGTACCAGCTGGATTTCATGGAGAGTGAGCATCACCCCCCATTTTTTTTATAACATATATTTTTCACAACTCCTCTGATTATTCCTGCCAACTTTATAGATGAAGAAGTGGATGAAACACCTGATGAACCAGAGTCAGAACCGGAGTCTGAACCTGAACCAGTGCTGACCCCAGAACCTGATTCTGAACCAGATCAGGATCTGAAATCAGAGGGTTCTGAGGTGAGGAGTCCCACGCCGGAGACAATAGAGGACAGTTATAGAGACATCAGAAAAGTTGCTGTGTGTGAGAAGAATGGCTTGAGCACTTCACAGGTACGTTCTCAACAACATTTTCTGGACACTAAAATAAGAAGACCTAAGTTAAGACTTATTAGATAAATTATCTGTGATATTAAAGCAGGGCTGTCCAAACTCAGTCCTGGAGAGCCGGTGTCCAGCAAAGTTTAGCTCCAACTTGCCTCAATACACCTACATGGAAGTTTCTAACATGCCTAAGAGCTTGATTAGCTGCTTCAGGTGTGTTTGATTAGGGTTGGAGCTAAACTCTGGAAGACTCCGGCCCTCCAGGACTGAGTTTGGACAGCCCTTTATTAAAGGTTTATGGAAATATACATCAGTAATTGCTTCTTTTCTATCGTTCCTTTAGATTGTCGCTCTAGTGTTTTATTTCCTGGGCTTTATGGTGATCCTCCAGCGAATATGGGGAAACATTCAGTGCCTTGTTTTTATATAGCAGAGGTGAAGAGACATGGTCTCCAGGTATTAATAAGGCTCACATGTTATTTTGAATAAAAACAATGCCAAAGATTTTTGTTTCAAAAAAGTTCGGATTAGTATCATATCTCTATGTTCTTGCATAAAAGTAAAGTCACTAAGTTTTTTGCAGACTGGCACAGCGGTGAGCTCATCACTTGAAGGACTGAGCCCTCCAGTGGTCACCAGTGAGATGATTCATCTCTGTTTCTACTGACTCAATCCTCCAAAATAAAACCAGAAGCTCAAAGAATAATGACCTGCTACTGGTCAGAATGGGTTCTCTCTTTGTGTTTGAGCAAATAATTAAAACAATGTATACACTTATTTGGGATCTGTTTTTTGTTTGGCCAAAAACATTGAGGGGCAGTTTCCCGAACAGGGTTAAGACTAGTCCTAGATTAAAATAAATGTTAAGAGCTGTCTAAACTGGAAAAAGCTTGCACTGAGATAATGTCATTGTTTGGTCTTAAAATGCTCACAGATAATGCATTTTTGTAAGACATGTTTCTAAAAATCCTTAAATGTCCTAAATTAGCAATTAGTCCTAAACCGGCCCAGACTGTTTTTGCTGTAATAGTGAAAGTTCTTGCCATTTGTCGGACGAGCGCTCCAATAATACATCATTTGTAACAACCATCTACCAATTTGTATTCACTCTAGAATTGGTTGCAATTATATGAATGAATATTGTTTATAACTGATGGATTTGTTTGTATGAGTGCAATCTTAAGAGTTGGTATGAACTAACACAGAATTCATTTTAACACATTTTTATGTAGGTACGGACTGTCTAATGGCTTGTGCAATGCACTATGTGAACTTTTAGGAAATTGCAAATCTTTTTCCTCATTGTGTCAGACAATACAGTTGAGTTCATCTCACAAAAAACATTTTCCTGAGATACACAGGACATGCAAAGAAAAAACACAGTGCCGTGAAGTACAAATTTGTTTATTAATTCCTTTATTTTAGGTAACCTAATTTGTGGGCTATGTGGTCTAACTCAATAAAAACGAGGGAAAAAACTATGATTAAATGTACAAATTAATCAAATGTTGCCATAGTTAAGTTGGGGAAATATTTTTTTAATTTGTGGAATAATATAAATGAATCATCTTATTTTTTTCTTCCACATAATGTCTGGGGCTCTGTATGATTAACATTTAATTGAAAGTTGACATGAAAGTAAAGCTGCAACTGTCTTTTCTTCCCAAATGAAACTGCTTCTCAAATGAGTAAAATGTAGGACAGGATTTTGTTAATCTGCAATTAATTTTATTATTGTTTTGACTTAATACAAACAATTTTGGGGTAACACATTACAAATAATGTAAATTACAGAACCAGATTACTTTTTTCAAATAACTGGTTAAGTAATGCATTACTTTTTAATTTACAAGAAAAGAGTTACTTTCTTCCCATTTATTGATTGACAGCTCTCCTGTTCCCATGCTGAGAGAAAGTACAAGATGTTACTGTGGTTCTAGAACAAATGCAAACATGCATTAATTCATCTCACTCGCAAAATAAATATTTAATTCAATTAAAATTAAACTAGTCCTCAAAATTAATAAAAGCAGTGAAATGCAATATGGCACAAACCTTTAATAATTAAATGTTAAATAACACAAAGATCCTTTATGTATTTAATCCTATTTTATTAACCAATGCTGACTTTCAATAATTAAATTCAAATGTACTAATAAGCACCTCTAATGCCTCTAGATAATAATCTGTGCTTCTTTTTTATTCTTTAAGTGTGTTGGACTTACTTCTACATTCTGTTGTACAGACGTGAATTTACTTTCCCTTCATCCTGAGTCTTATTAATTTCTATTTTGGTGTTACATGTGCCAAAAATTAGAACTATATTACAAACAAACCAGCAAGCCCTGTCCATTTAAAAAGTAATGCAAAAGTAACTTAACGCATTACTTTGAATAAAAATTTACGTGATTAGTTACTTTTTTAGGCAATATTGTAATGCATTACTTTTAAAAGTAACTTTCCCCAACACTGAGAGGAATGTCAGAAACGGGGATGTTGCAATCAGGTTGTTATGATTAAAGGCACATATTACAAAATGACACAGCAATATAAGGGATATGTATAGCCTATATATATATAAAAAAAAAAATGTGCACAGATAAAAAAAAATGTGTAAAAAAAATTGTCCCTCACGAAAAAAAATAAATAATGGTTTTACTACAAATAAACCCCAAATAAACAAGTTTAGTTAAACTATGGTAACCACAAATAAACCATGGTTTTGCAATATCAACTAGTTTAACCACTGAATTTTGTAGTAAACTTAAAAAAAAAAGAGAGAAGAAAACAAAAAGACATTCATGATTTTTGTTCATGCATTCAGTTTTGTAGTAACATTATTCAGTTTGTTTACTGTAAATTACATGCTTTTCTTAAGCACTTCGGCATTGATCTGCTAGATTTTCCTAAAGAGAAATAATCTTGCCCAATGGCATTTTTCTTAACTTATTTTGTTGATATCGGGACGCAGTACAGTAGACGTCATCTCAGGGCGCCGGAAGGACAGCGCACTTGGGCAGCTCTTCAAGCTGAGTTGGCTGATCGTTCGGGATCTTGTGTTGGCTTGTCTAGCGCTTTTGGATGTTTTGGTAGTAGAGGGAAGACACGTATTTACGCCTCGCAGAGCTTTTCCCCTCTGAACTACGTAACTGTCAAGACAACATCTTGCAGATCTCAATCGACGACATGGATTCCGCCAATCAAGGTAAACAAAAAGAAAGCAGCACAATACAATACAACAGTTTTTTTTACGTTTATGGCGTAATGTAGAGTAGCTGTAGCCTTATATGTCGATCCCAGGGTTTTGAATGTGTGCTGGTGAAGGGGAAATCAGGGCAGGGCTGGCGATCAGGTTACTAATGCAGCACAAAAACAGGCTGAGTGTAGGTGTTTGCGTTACTATAATGTGATTTACATCGAGATCACCGATGATAAAGGGGAATTCTGCTTCCCTTTCTCGGTGTTTGGCGCTTATGGCGTGGTAATTTCCAGCTTGGATTTAGGATATTATTGTTTAGCCGTTAGTTAAGACAGCACCACTCCTTTATCTGTTGTGTCATATCATGTAGCGTTATTTAAATAAGGCAGTTTAGGGTCAGGGGGCTGATGACATATCTCATTAATGTCTCATACCCACGTGACATCTCTTTCACAGACTGACCTAAATTGAGCACTCTGATCTCGTGTGTATTGAATGGCTGAAAATATATATGAACAATATACAAAATATTATATATAGTTACATAAAAGCATTTGCACTCCCTTTCACTGCATTGAAATGTATGCTGTTTGTGCTTTTAAGCTGGATTTAACGCTTTTGTGAAGAGTGATTATAGGTTCATGCTGACAGGAAGAAAAAAAATTTAATAATGTGATGCCTTTACTATGGAAAAGGTGAATTTAGTGGAACAAATTGAAAAATTAATTAAGCTTTAGTTATGTCACATTGTTACATCATAAATTGCTACCTTCTAGTCTGTTGCAGGGGAGTGACATTCTCATTTTAGAGAGCATTTGATTGGTCAAAATTGTAGTACGGGATGAGTCATCAATATTTTGCTTTTATTTTACTATAAAATATAGCTGCTATAAGTGACTTTTGTGTAAAACCCAATGCACATGTTAGTTACAATGCAATTTCCATGTATATTTTTATCATAAATATTTTTTATTTTCTGTTGTTTTGTTGAAATAACTTGTCAAATTATGCTGTCAAATTATTTATCGTATACAATATAAAAGTTTTTGCTTGCATAATATACATGGGTGTACTGTGTACATTTAGTATATATAGTATATATTTAGAAAATATTTACATGTATTTACATACATTTATATTCATATAATTTATATTTTATATAAAGATATTTAAAATATAAACATAAATACTAAATATATGCATATATATTTGGTGTCAAAGAAATTATGCACCTCACCTTTAAAACATGTAATCCTCTTTGATTTTTACAGACATCAATCTGAACTCTCCACATAAAGGCCTGGGCTCTGACTCTCTCTCAGACATGACTGAAGAGAGGGGGGCAGCCGCCGTGAGTCCTGGGACTCTCCCTCCTGGTCTAACAGAGGAGGAGGCTGAGGAACTCAGACTGGAGCTCACCAAGGTATACACCAACAGCCACTGATCTTCTCCAGTCTATCTTCAGATGAAGGCTGTTTCATGTTAATGCCGAATGATTCAGTATAAGTTGAAGTAATTGATCCATTCATGTTACTGAGCTAATGTTTGTGTCTGTGTTAGGTTGAGGAGGAAATCCACACCTTGAGGCAGGTGCTGTCGGCTAAAGAGCGCCACTCGTCGGAGCTGAAGCGCAAACTGGGCCTGAGCCCCCTGAGCGAGTTCAAACAGAACATCACCAAAAGCTGGCAGGACGTCCAGACCTCAAACGCGTAAGAATGCATTCCCTCTACATTTCCTGCTTACTCAAACCCAGGAGGTAACAGATACAGTCTTCTGGGTTGCCATGTGCAAAGTCGAATCTTAAACCTCTTTGGCAGACCCTGCACAGTGATTTGACATAATTTTGGACAAAATTTAGAACTAAAATGGTTTGTTGAAGTGGTGATGGGTAACGACTCTGCATTATGGCAGATGCAAGTTGGTAACTGCTTCTATAAGAGGAGGAATTAATGGGAGAACAGAAGCCTTTCTAACTAATCCAGCTTCAGTGTGCTCTCTTCCAGCTCACACACATTCCTCTCGCTTCATGTTGCTGGAAATCAGCCTAAAAATAAAGAGTCGCAGGTGTCCAGTTGCATTTTCTACTGGATTGTACATTGCTAAAAAGCATAGGAAAAGCTCTTTCAAGAGTTCACGCTTTCCTCATAATGAATAAGCAAATTTGGCATGCTGTCTGGGGAGCGAGCCGTGAGAGCGGC
>JAUCMT010000054.1:8778977-8827299 GCA_032357475.1 Enteromius thamalakanensis | reverse complement strand
ATTTTTCACTTTGTAAATAAATCCACCCTCCGGGGCTTCTTCATACCTCTGACTCGTGTCTTGTTGTGCTCTCTAGCACCAAGGGCGACAGTATTTAATAGGTTTTCTTGCAGTATTGAGTTTAAATTGTGTTTAACATAATAGATACTATTATATTTGCAAAATTTTAAATTAAATGTGGAAAATATATTCATTCCCTAATAATAATTAAGTACAAATTTTGACTTTCAAAAAGTCAAGACATTGGTGGGGCAGACTAAAATCATTTTAAGCAGGTTAAGCATACATTTAATGTATTTTAAAGTATAGTTCCTTTCAATGCTAGACTAATTTAATAGTAGTTTATTAAAGGTATATAATAGTTGTCGCTAAAAAACTTACATTTTTAGTCACTGAATACCAAAATGTTCTGTATTTGTTTAAAGTATTAGTAAATATGTTTAGGTCATGTCCTCAAACATCTTTAATGTTTATTTCCTGTCTCTAGCAGTGCAGTGTCGATACTATTTTAAAATGTTTTCTGTTGAACCAGATCAATAATATAAATCAAACTATTACGTTTCTGCTCAGGTTGGTGTAACAGAGGATATTGTGGGGGTTACTACAAGCACTTGTTAACAGCTGTGATCCATGTGGCCCTGTATGCATGACTAACAAAATAATGGCATGCTCTGAATTGCATGCCGGGCTCAGATCCTCACAGGAAGCCCACTGTGTCGCTGCCCTGTTTTGCTCCAGTTGTCATGTTGTATGCTATAGTCATAAATGTAAATACCGTTTTACAATAACAGTCTATTGCAGATATGATGACTAACTACGATGAAGATTAACGTTGATTGGTGATTGGTGTTAAGGTGATTTTCTGACTTGGCAAATCACTGTAGTCATATGAGGTAGAGAATGATGCCCTTGGGTGTGAGAGGGGAAAAGGATTGTCTGCTTTACAAAAAAGGACTGTACTCCATGAAAGATAGTTAGAGAGGAGAAGAGCTTACAGAAGAGTTTCTTAGAAGGCTTAGTCTCTCTTAAGTTTACACTGAAAAAAGAAGAGCGAGAAACGCTCTTTGTGGATTAATGTGCTTATTGAAGGCTACTGATAAGCATGTACGGCAGAGAATCCAACAGTGTCAAAAATGCTGAGATGTGTCCACACTTTCTCTTTCAGTCCGGTTATATAATTCACAGGCCTTCATAAGCCCCCAATTGCACCGGTATCTGTATATACAATGATCTCTCTGTTTTTCTTGCACTTTTTTCTAATAGACCTCAGACCTAAAATGATATGTTTTACTGTGTGGATACATTTTCTGTTAAAACCGAGGTGAGATGGGACATATTGAAGATCTTGCTCTTTTGATAACCAAAAGCCTGGTAAAACCATAGTTTTCTATTCTATTTTCTAAAGATTGTATGAGAGAGAAGAGATGTTTTAGTCAGTTTTACTGGACAAAAATTGTAGGCTAATAACAAACTTGGGATATTGCATTGGAATTGTATTGGGATATAAGTTAGGAATCTTTTTTGAGGAAGAGGAACACCAAAGCATCTGTTGATCTTAATTATTTTCTTGAGAAACGTTCTCCGTGGTGCTTTACTGGTTTCTTAAACTAAGGTTCATGGAGATTTGTAAGATGCATATGAAAAGCTATCAGACAGAAGAAGTACCGAACTCCTTTTGACCTCAAAATTGTCCAACATCATTGTTTTACCTTTGCCTTGATTTACTACATGACGTATAACCATTCATACATGATTACATAATGCGTTAAGCCATGTGTAGAGCCCTTTGAAGGTGCATTGATACAGCAGTTTTACTTCATAATCAAGCAGAACGAGATGAATATGATACAGTACAAATGATACAGCCAACACATTTAAGTTGCATTGTGTTCGCCGAAGTTCAGTTCAAGTCTAGCCATGCCTTGCAGCAAGCAAGAAGGTGTAAAAAAAAGTAATTCCATGACTCCGTAGCAGATACAACCCAGGGACATCTCAGAGAACAGGCAAAGTGACAGTTATCCAGGCTATCAATTACTTTGACACATTGCATGCCTGTGGCGTTCATTATACACTCGCTGGCCTGAAAGGGCTGCGGCCATTCATCACCACAGTGAGTGAGTCTCAAGGCTGATGTGCAAGCCGCGAATGAGATTTTCTAATTACTCCCGCAATTTCTTTGATCGAAAGGCAGTAAACTGAGGGCATTAATTGGAGAACGCGTTCCGATGGATGGCTTTGTTTATTTGACATTTGTGATCATATGAAGCTCATATAAAGCTCATGCTTCGGTGGCACGAGACAAAAAGAAAGAAATATAAATAAATGGACGCAAATAAAACTCCTTTCTATGCTATAAAAAAGCAGAAATGTCAGCGAATACTGCTCACACTGTTGTATTCTGGGTAATTGTAACCAGAGGGTATACTTCAAAAGAGAATAGTCGGTTCAGTACACATCTGTTTACCTCTCAAGCCTAAAATTAGATAAAAGTGACAGTGTAAACGGTTACTGGACGAATGCAGACATTAGCATGCAGCAGTGTTGGATTTATTGAATTATAGCAGTGCTTATGGCTCATGAATCCTCTCATTAATAAACCCCTTCACAGGTGCACCTGTGTCGCATTGTTTTGTCAGCAAATGGCACCTAACTAGTTTACCTCGCTAACGGGCGAACTTGCCCCTCAGCTTTGTAAGATCATTTGGTTATATCAGTATCTATTTCTGCTAGACTACTATATATCTACTTTTCAATAGCGCTGCAATCTGCAGCTCAATATGTAGTCTGTATTTGTCACATCGTCCGCAGCACCCCACTGTTGTCCTAAAGCTGTTTTGCTTCCAAATGTCCAACTGTTGACGCTCAGTGCCAGAAAGAGAGAAAGAGAGAGAACGAGCCTGCCAGGAAACAGACTGAGTCAGCATGGGGAGGGGAGTCATCGTCCCTTGAGCCTGGAGCTGGTCCAGCGCTTGCTGAGGTATGACGATAACAAGAGAGATGAGAGCTGCTGGGAATCCCTTCAGGTGATTGTATAACAGAGCTAGAAAGATACATATAATCATAAAATAGATGAGCTTAGGTTATATATTCAGTTGATTTCTAGTTGTTTAGCTTGAAGTGTTGAAGGAGTCACATTGCATCAGACAAACATAAGTGTGCGGGAAATACGTGGGTTTTCAAGGTCAGGGATACACAAACTTTTGTAAGTCGCAATGAAGTTGTACATCTGTGTATTTTTAACAGATTTAAATGTAAATATTTTGAATTTAATGAATTTACATACTGATTTTCATGAGAAAATTACTGTTAGCTGTTCTTTATCAGTAATGAAAGCAGCAGAACCCTCAGTAAACAGGAAAGTGAAATGCCAGAAAAAACCCTAGTTAGATTGAAGATACAGGCTAATGCAAATATAAATGAACAATTCTGGAATGTTTTGTTATGGTTACTGTAAAAATGCTTATTTTTTCCTTTTGAAATGTTCCCCAAGTGCCCAATTGTGGTCTGCAATCCCCAGTTTGTAAACAGCGTTCTTTGCATGCAGAAACAGTCCTTTAAATAGCGACTTTTATTTAGATGGATGCAATGTGCTTCAGCTATGGGGGAACCAAGCCCAATGGAAAAATCGATGCAAAATATGTCATCTACCATCTAACACTGACAAGTATTGATCATTTTATAGGTGAATAGAAGTTCTGTCTCGCTCTTAAAACAAAAACAGATCTCTGGGATTGTCTAAAGCTTAAAGTCAACATGAAATAGCATTTTAATCTACCTGTATTGAGTGTAGGCATCATATGCTAACATGAATGTAGCCAGTTTAAATAGGATGAAAAAATAAGGATGTGTTAGCTGGACATTAGCTGGACGTCTTAATGTTAAAAGTGTTTGGTTAAAATACTGTATAACTGTTCCACATGACTATACTTGTATAGCTGCCTCTATGTTTTAGGAATGACAAGGGCAGATGTGCTCAAAATGAAGACAAAGTGCAAAAATAAAAAAAAGAAAGAAAGAAAGAATGAACTAACCCTCAATAGCAAAAAAAACCCTGTCTTACTATATAATGGAACACATTCAAAATACTAGCTTGACAGCTGTCTTCATTGCTTTAGGGGTACAGGTTTTTTAAACAATCTTCTAAAACATTGAGAGCACAGAGCTTGTGTATTATCTATAAAACCTCAGAAAACCCTGTTTTTTTACCTCTGTGATCAACGGCTTCTGTGCTCAGTGTTCTCGGTTAACTGATGATGCTGAATGCATACACTTTCTACCTTTAAATGTTTGTATTTGCATACAGAATCTGTTTGCAGTTTTCTAGGGTTTTCCCTCAGCACCATCAAGTATCCTAAGTCTCTATGACCTAGAAAGAAACTGCGAGAACCTGTACAGGCTGCTGTCATGAACACCACCCCTTTAAGTTTAAATTGCAGTGCTGTCTCAATAAAAGAAATATGGCATAAATTGATTTGCATGCCTTATGCCCTGGGGGAAGAAGTCTTTTCATTTCGGGTCTAGGGAAATTTGGATCATTCTGAAGCCAAGCAGTGGAGCAAGAAAAAAGGAGCTCATTTAAAGTCTGTGTTCAAAAGCTTTTTACTCCCTGTTGTATGTTTATCATTGCGCAATTCTTTTTTAATTGCCTGTGAAATAGAATTTCTATACTGTCTCTGATTGTAGCAACCACAATGTGCATTTTGTATTGATTTGCTATTAAAGACTTATTAGCAACTGATCAGGTTCAATCAATTTAGAATATTATGAGCTTAATGCATCTAGTGTCTTAAAGAGCTATGAAGCACAATATGAAAATTCAATATGTGCTCAAGATGTTGTGCAAAAGTTAGGGTGCTTTAAGGTTAAAATCCAATCTCAGTTGCTCTTTTTAATTGTAAAGAGAGATTTATTCATCCCTAACCTAGATTAAAAGAACCTACACATTTTGTTCAACAGTTCCACTTCAAGGCGCCGGCTAAGCCTGTGGGAGCCAAGCATATGCTGGATTTTTATGTTTCAGGCTGCTGTTAATTTATAATGAGGATGCCATCACACTTTGTATTCATAAATCTCAAGCGATTTTGTGTGTAATCAAGTGAGCATGCAACATTTAATACACTTTATCTTAATATGGTATCAAATTATTACTCCTTGAAAAATGACTTTATTGATTATACAAAAATGGAAGTAGTTCAGTAGTTCAGTCCAGTTTCTCTTCCATTCTCTACCATGCACTTTGGTATTAATAACATGGTGTAATCGCTTGCAAGTTTTATCCAGAATTAATCATTCCATCAGCAGAATCATTGAATGACAATGACAACATGACGAATATAGTAAATCTGGATTACATTGAAACTATATAGACTACTTTTTTATCTACTTTTTTTTAACAGTCACACATATGCAGTCTTGGTAAATTTCTATTTAAACAACAGAAATCTAAATCTAATATCAGTATCTATAAATACAACACAACACAATTGAAATAATCCCAGGTCCAGAAACGTGGTAAAAATACTGGTAAAAAAAAACTGTGAAAAAACATTGAAAAACATTTAAAAATTTGACATCAGTGGATCAATTTTTTTTTTTTTGCGCGAAGAAAACAAAAATAACATCTTTCGTTATTATAGAGAACATTACTGTGTAAGTGTACGCTTTCTTCTAGGTGCAAACAGCCGCAGATTACGTTCATGCGCGGTCTTTCACCCGGATGTAAACAAAGCTGATTACGTCAAATACGTTAAAGCTTGCCAATACGGCGCTTTGAAATTGGCGGAAGATGTATATCACGGGAGAAGAGTAAATTATATTATTTTTGTTTTATTTGCGCAAAAAAATCATGAAAGTGAGGTTGAGCCACTGATGCCACAACCAATGTTTTAACCACGTTTCTGGATCTGGGTTCATTTCAGTTGTATTGCTGTCTAAAGAGGGACAGATGACTCTCTGATATCATCAAAAATATCTTAATTTGTGTTCAGAAGATGAACAAAGGTCTTATGGGTTTGGAACGACATGAGGGTGAGTAACCCTCGTGATGACATTTAGATGAACTAACCTTTTAATATTATTTTATTATTGAAATGCATGAATATAAAGAATTACACTGGTGATTTATTTTTTTAATGTTGCATTAACACCATTAAGATTTGTATGCTTTATTTTTATGCTTACAGTATTCAAATATGGCAAAAACAAAAATTTCTGGTCAGTCTAGCATTATGCTACACAAAGGTGAAACAGATCATATCTGCTTGCCCTTATTTTCCCTTTTCTCTGACGTTCTCTCCTGTCAGAAAAGAAGATATTAACACATTCACAGACACTAGCTTGCCTCAGGGCTATTGCAGATAAGACAGCAGCAGGGTTGTTGAAGACTGTAGCGTTATCACACTAATGTTACTCAACCAAATCAATCAGCAATCCCAATTCTGCCTCGTGGTGGGAATACTACTCACAGTCTACATTAAAAACCATTTAAACAGCTTTGATGAATCATTTAATCCACATTACAGCCTTTGAGAGATAAGACACTTGCAGGACTTGAGATTTGGCAACTATTCATCCAAACACAACACAATGCAATAACATAAACCCTCCTGATGGAAGAAACGATTTCAACACCAATTTAAATGAGCAGAAAACTCTTCTTGAGATAAACCGAACCATTTGTCTCGGTGCTGTTTATAGTCTGCAGAGCTTCATGGAGCACCACACTCTGAGAACAAGCTCCACTTTCACTTGTTGCTATAGCATTCACATCCGTACCTTTATAACGCTGCTCGCTAAGGAGCAGAGAGCACCTCGGTTTACCCAATTAGAGTGAAAGGTGAGCGTGTGTGGTTGTGCTGCTATGGTGCTCATATTTTATCTTTGTCCATCTATTTTTTTCCTCTGCACCAGTAGCAGCCCATTGGAAATCCATGTAGTAGTTCTCTCCCCGGCATTCGCTCTATTGATTATGTGTCCGGATAGCTAGCGAGCAGGTCTGTGTGAAGTGGTGCAGAAAGAGAGGGTGGAGAGAGGAGAGGAGAATGATAATGAGAAGGGAGGAGCAGGAGAAGAGGGGAAAGAAGCTGTTGGAAATATGTTTGGATTCAGGAGGGAAGGCTTTCACCCTAAAACCGCCCGCTATTTCACAGAATGGCATTTACGTTAAATACCAATGACAGCTCTGCACTTGTGTTCCTGATCAGTGCTAACCACTTTAATGCAGAACGGATGTATAGCTGTGCTGATGTTTTTCTGGGAATTCCCTCACGTGTTTGGGAATTACGATGCTATGTGCAATCAAATAATTTCGTTTAGCAATTTTACCTTTCCTTTTCATTTCCTAACAATGTCATTTATTCCTGTGATGGAAAAGCTGAATTACTCAGTATTCAGAAATAAATTTAATATGCTGATTTGGTGCTAAAGAATACATCATGTTGAAAACAGCTCGAACAAAACAAAAGCGGTTACTGGGTTGGTATCTTTACAAAAGGTACATGTTTGTGCCTAAAGGGTCCATTTTGGTAACTTAAAGTATACATATTTGAACCCAATTCAAATAGTGTACAAAAGTGTACCTATTGAAATGGTACCACCACAGTGACAGCATTTGTACCTTTACATTTAAAAAAAAAAAAAGCTTTACATTTCAAATCTTCATCTGGATTTTGTGTGCGAAAAACAGCAATTCTTACAGTCACTTTCAATCAGTTTAATGCATCTTTAGTATCTCAGTTTAAAGTATCTCTTAAAATCTGACCCTTTTTAGTTTCCCTGAGCTAAATTAAACCAACACACACTCACAATTACAACATATAATGATCAATTCTTCCTCCTTAATTATTTATTGACATGACCTCAAATTGGAATGTCTGGGCTTAAGGAAAATGAGCAGTTGCCTGCTTGTAATTATATTTTTATGGTGGTATTTATGCGCACTTAACTCGTAAAGACATTCATTCTGACATGAATGCAACATATCATCAAGAGAGGGTCCTAAGAGTAATTCTAGAATTTTGCTTTACCTTAAATAATGAGCTGTTGTGGCTCAGAGGGTTGTTCATTTGTTAAATTAAAGCTCTAGAGGTCCTTTTTCTCCTTTTATTTGCCTGTATTTGATTGCACTTTATTATGTCATTTTAAGAGATGGAGAATGTTAAATAGATACTGCAGCATCTGTTTAATAGGGTCTGTTTACGAACGCTGACATGCATGATTTATTCTAAAAGAGCGAAAACAAAAAACACTATTCTTTATTGATTACTGCAGGAAAATATAATTCTGTTGAAGATGTGTGTGTGTTTGTGTGTTGGTTTTAAAAATGATAAACAAGAGAGAGGGGGAGAGAGGTGGAAAAAAACTGGAAAGACAGGCATGAGAAGAAGCAAAACGTAACTGATGACATTTGTGAAAATGCCAATGTAGCTGATGGATGGAGGTTCTCACTGGCAGGCGGGAAGACTCCTCACGGTAGGTGCCCAACGACACCAAAGAGGACACAGTCAAAGAGAATCAGCAACCTTCTTAATTATCACCACAACTGAATATCATTAGGCCTTCTGTAGGAATGTTTATCCATAATTAACTCACTAAATATAAATAATAAACACACTTTGATAAATTTTTAACAGCTACATGCTGCTGGAACTTTGCCAAACAAATATATAGAGAGCTGGACAAAATGGTGGATCCCACACATAATGGATGTAATAGAAACAGCCAGTGAAGGTATCAAAGCAGTTTAGTTCATTGGCTTAAACGAATATGTACCTTTTATGGGACTGAAGAAAACGCCTTTGGAGCACAAAAGGTGCAATGATCAAGAAGTACAATGTAGCTTTTGACCTGATGAAACAGGGCCTTTCTTCATTAAGAGCAATGGTATGTGAAAAAGAAAGGGTGCATAAATCGGTTCCTCCATTTTCTGCTTGATTGCTTAACACACTGCTCACTCTGCTCTCCTTGACTCTTTCCCCCCTCCTCTCTCCTTTCTTTTTTCTAATCCTTAATTCATTTTGGAATTAAGGATTGTGCCCCTTAACTTCATTTTTATTCTCCACTACATCTCACTCAGAATTAATGCAAGGCGCTGGATGTTTACAATAATTTGTGACATTGGGTTTTGGAAGCAAGGGTCAAAACCACAGTAGATGTTATTTGGCGCACAGGCAAATTGAACCTGTATATTTCAAAAATCTGTGTTTAGGCATTTAAAACTTAAAGCATATTATCGAACATTATTCATTGTTGCAACTAATTCCCGTACATGAATAAATAAAAACATAAAAATTATTCTAATATTACTTGTAATTAGTGCAGTCAAATTATTAATCATGATTAAACACATCCAAAATAAAGGTTTTTGTTTACATAATGTATGTGTACTGTGTAAATACCAACACATTAAGTATATTTGATAAATATATTTAATATATAGACATATTTTCTTATGTAGATTAATGCATGTGTTTGTATTTATTTTTAAAACACAAAGTTGTTGACATTTTTGCAGATTTATTAAAAAAGAAAAACTGAAATATTACATGGTCCTAAGTATTCAGACCCTTTGCTCAGTATTTAGTAGAAGCACCCTTTTGATCTAATACAGCAGTGTTTTTGGGAAAGATGCTACAAGTTTTTCACACCTGGATTTGGGGATCCTCTGCCATTCCATTTCCTTGCAGATCCTCTCCAGTTCTGTCAGGTTGGATGGTAAACGTTGGTGGACAGCCATATTATGTCTCTCCAGAGATGCTCAATTGGGTTTAAGTCAAGGCTCTGGCTGGGCCATTCAAGAACAGTCACAGAGTTGTTGTGAAGCCACTCCTTCATCATTTTAGCTGTGTGCTAAGGCCCATTGTCTTGTTGGAAGGTAAACCTTCGGCCCAGTTTGAGTTCCTGAGCAATCTGGAGAAGGTTTTGGTCCAGGATATCCCTGTACTTGGCCGCATTCATCTTTCCCTTAAATGCAACCATTCATCCTGTCCCTGCAGCTGAAAAATGTAATTGTAACGTTAATTCCAAGTGAGATGAAAAGTTCACATGCAGCTCAAATAGAACATGTTTCTTAGGGAGAACAAAAGAAAGTATTCCAAATAACATGGCAAGACTATGAAACATCGCAAAGCACAAATGATATAGGACAAGGAGCTGAAGTCCTTAAATACGCAGAAGCAAATAAGATAATTGATCAAGATACAAACAAATGAAGTAATTAAACAGACAGAGAAATTAGGTCTAGAGGCAAAACGGAAGGCAAAAACCCAAATTTAAAAAATGAAAAAGAGTATGACAATAAGTAGAATATAATAATATTCTGCTTATTCCATTAGAATTCACCCATTCCAGCAAAACTCCCAGAGCCTATCAGAGCCAGTGAAGCTGTGGCCAAGAAGAGTCAAAACAAAGCCAGGTGAGACTGTCATTTCTGTGTGGTCTGTTTGTTTTATGAAATACTATTTTTTTTTTTTCTAGTTTAAGGATACATTTGATGTTTTATGAAGTGTTAGTTTGATTCGACTTTTCAGAATCACTGATCCAATCCCTATGACTGAGACATCCATAGCACCTCGGCAGCGGCCCAAGGCTGGCCAAGCTCAAGCCATCGCAGGCATCCTACCCATCCAACCAGCCCTCACCCCTCGTAAAAGAGCCAACGCACCTGCAGGACCCGGCCAGCCAATCAGTGGGTGTTCATAATTCACCTTCATCCAAAATCAAACACATACAGTATGCCTGGCTTCTGTCTTTCATGCTCACTTTCTTTTTTTACTTTAATTCTCTTCCCCTGGCGACCCTTCGCACGTTTCATTGACCGGCATGTGTCTTTGGCTGACAAACACAGCTCTAGTATTCCCACTGGTTCAATCAGTGTGTCATTACAGAGAGCTTTTAAAACCTCTCTAATGAGTCTGAGCTATTGAGCCCCTGACACGCTCAATCCTACTGAGCTGTCATTTCCTATTTCTGAAGTCAATGCTAATTAAAGCACTACATCTCATTAATAATGAATATCCCGGTGTATTGTTGTTTTCTTGTAATGTTTTAGCACCAGGCTATCTGGGTCGGGATTTTAATGTCTTGACTTTGGATGACAAGTTTAGATAAAAGCATCTGCTAATTTATGAAATTAAAATCTTTCAGTTTCATCCAGTAATTTACCACTGAAAATGTAAATACTATATTTATAATGTATAGGAATGTGAAGCTGGATTTTGGACCAGTTAGATTTTTAAGTAGTTTTAAATTGTATTAATATTTTACAGTCTTAATGTTTGCTGTATTTTTGATTAAATGTGGTTATAGTGCATATTTTAAATGAATATTCATGTATATTTAAAAAATTTTGATCCTACAGTAACTTACTAATTAAATTACTGTGAAGAAAGGGCTGAAATGCAGAATAATGGCAAGTAGGAAAATAACGTGCATCTTAGTTTATTTAGAATAAGCTTATTTACTGTGTATATCGGCATATTCTAACAGTTGTGGACTAGGAATATTTGAAGTATACTGAATAGATTTAGCTGGAAAACAAAACATTAAAAGACATTATAAATATTGAAGACAGAAAATGTTTTAATTGTTTTCACTGAATTGAATTCTGTATTTATCATTTATGAAGCCCTAAAACATGACATGCATTGTTACTTATGGTTAAATTGTGACCATGATTTAACTTAATTCAAACAAGAAAATTAATTAGTTGAACAAATGTTTAATTGCGGACATGTTTTTTTCTCTGCATGTCATGTGTTTTGGCTTTATTGACATAAAACTAGTTTACTTGTCTCTTGGTTTACAATTATGATAATGGGGATTTTCAGCGGCCTGTTTTTATAATGCTTCTATTCTATTTTTCTATTGGTTAACAGGTGTTAACATAGCTTCCCAGTCACAGGTTCCTGTCACTCAGCAACAAGCCACACCCACTCCAATGCAGGCCACTCCCTCTCCACCCCAGACCACACCCCAACATGCACAACTTTTTGTGCAACAGCAAAACACAGCCTTCTTTACTGCTCAACAACAGGTAACTGTTACACAAACCATTCATGAAATAACATTTGACCATATTTCCTTTCTTAATACATGTCTCACTGTGAACGAATTTTCTTCTTAATGCACTGCAAACTTAGATTTCAAGTCTGATTCTGACATTGAACACTCACTTTTTACAAATAGATGAATAGTCTATTTTTCTTGAATATGCCATTATGGAAGTAAAATGGGTTGTGAATCATTTTTTATGTTTATTCAAATTAAATCAACTGGGAAATACTATGTGGATTTATAAATAAAATAATATTATATACATACATAAATACATAAATAAATTGTAATTATGGGTTTCATTTTGATGTCAATTGTCCTATTTTAGCAGCAGCACTCTACACAGACCTCCGTCTTACCTGCTCAAACGGTTTCATCATCCTCCACCCCTATTTCTACACAGTCTAAACCTAAGAACAGGGCACCCCCTCCACCCATACACCACCCTCAAACCAACCGCCTCACATTATCAGCAACCCCACTGACAAAAACCAAAGCAATGGCCCCAGCCCTGCCTACAGAGTGTTTGCGTAGTAACAGTATAGATGGTGATATCAATGCAAACATGTCTTCCCAACCCAAAACCAAAGCTATGGCACCTCCACCCCCCACATCACACACCTCCACCCTTCCTCCACCTAAAACCACCTCAGCACCATCCGCTGACTCTGAAGTGGACCCAGAGCAGAGGGTAATCCTCCCATCATCTGTGTGTTTGCTCTGTTAGAGTGATTCTCCTTGCTTCCTAAAGCCTTGATCCTCCCCTTGGTGACACATCTTGCATGTTAAAGGGATAGTTTACTCACAAAATTAAATAAGCAAATGATTGCTATCTCTTTCTATTTTATTTCTAAGAAATATCAGTAGGTGTTGACAGTTACTGAAGCAAGTACTGGGCAAGGTATCATTGTCATATTGAGTTTTACCTGGATGAAAATGAGGCTGTGAATATATATATATATATATATATATATATATACAGTGCTCTTCACTAATATTGGCACCCTTGGTAAATCTGAGCAAATGTAGCTGTGAAAATAAAGCTGTATTGTTTATCCTTTTGATCTTTTGTTCCAAACATTTACAAAATTCTAACCTATCATTGAATTAAAACAATTGAAATCTGATTGTGAAATAAATGTTTTTCTCCAATACTGGTTGGATACAATTATTGGCACACCTAGAATTTTTTATAAGTAGTATATGTTGTATATTCCCATTTATATTCACAATTTTGAGCACTCCAGGGTGATTATGAACATGAAAATATCCAGCCCTGGCTTGTTGCTTCGTGTTTCATTTCACAGATCAGCTCTTTTCAACAAATCAATGAGATATCAAATTTGTCTTTTATTTATTTATTTATATATACATTTTTTAGACATCTAAATCTCTTTTTCTATACCTTTCAACGACCACCCTCTTTTCTACCGAATGTCTATTTTGGTATATTGGAAATGAAATTCTACAATAAATATTGTTCAGTTTCAGTCTTTAATGTTGTCTCTATACCTTTCTTTCTGTAAAAGTCTGTCGGCGCAAGTCGTGGAGTGCATAAAGTCGGCTCCCTGACTCCACCTTCTTCTCCCAAGACTGCCCCAAAAGGAGGCCACAGACGAATTCTGAGCGATGTCACACACAGCACCATATTTGGAGTTCCTGTGAGCAAGTCCACTCAACTGCTTCAAGCTGCTGCTGCAGAGGCCAGCCTCAACAAGTCCAAGTAAATCAAGGAAATACATAATCATTTATAGTTTAGTTTTAACCATTGTCCAGCACTGAGTAAAGATGAAAATAAAGATTGCATTTGTCCTACATCTAGCAAACTGAGTATCTCAGATGGTCTAGCTGGCATGCCAACCTGACACTCAGCTGGTTTTCCAGAAAATTGCCCAAAACCCCTTCTAAGACAAGCTTGACAAACATCCCAGACTCTCCAAACTGGCAGTCAACTAGAACTACATAGAAGCCTGTTTTAAGCGGTTTATTTAGTCATTCGTTCAGCAGGGTTTCTTAATTATTTTTGGTTTGCTTAAGTTAGTTTTATACTTAAATAATATATTGGCAAAATCAGCTGTGTTGTCATCTGTGTCTAAAGTTTTTGCACATTTGAACACATTGCAAAGACTAGCCAACAGCCAAAAAGCATGTACGTTTTGCACCTGCAAAAAAATACTGTAACTCTCCAGACCAGCAGGTGGCAGTAGTTTTAATTGGGCCTTCAAAATGGGAAACAGAAATTATGACTTGCTTGCCATTTTGTATAGGAATCTTGATCAATTAGACTTCACTTTCTGCATTCCAATCAGCCATTTCTTTATAAAAATATGAATGCGTTGGAATAGGGAGATAAATCGAAGGTGTAAAATGTTTGCACTGTTACTTATTGTTTGCTAGCTTCCATTACTTTCGTTTTGTTTTTGAATTTTGGAACACACTGCAAAAACAAGTCTGAAAGACTGTTGACTGTCTACTTGAGTTTTATGCAAAAATTATATTGGAAATGCAAATATTTATTTAATTCGACACCACTAGCATGCAACATGCTAAGCTCGAAGCATTTCTGTTTCCTTCTTCCTGCTGTAGGTCAGCTAGCACCACTCCCTCTGGTTCTCCATGTTCATCACAGCAGAGTGTTTATCAGACAGGGGAGGCTTCGGGACCCTCGACTGGGGCCCCAGCATCCTGGAACCCCTTTGGCGATGACAATTTCTCTAAACTCACAGCGGAAGAGCTACTTAACAAGGATTTTGCCAAACTGGATGGTAATACCAATGATTATAAATGAAATCAAGTTACTTTTAGGACAGTATGTCTTTTAATTGCCTAAACAACCCTCTACATAGAAACTACAGATATACTGTGTGTGTGTGTGTGTGTGTGTGTGTGTGTGTATTTTTGCAGCTAAAACAGCCGAGAGATCCTGCCCTGAAAATCTGATTTCTGGATTGCAGTCAGTGTCTTCAAATAAAGGCTTTCTCCAGGGAGGAGGTATAGACTTTATCTCTATATCTGTCTCTTTCTATGATTCCGCCAGTGATTGCTGGGTATCTGGTAATGCTTAAGACATAACCGCAAAGCAGAATTGTAATGAATGTTGTAAACCGTGGAACTAAAGCTCTGGAATGGAATGCCAGTTTTTCCACAATCCATTTAAATTCCCATTGGACAATGCCCCACCCTACGTTTTGATCTTGAATATCCTGTTTCACCCAAGAAGCATAGCAGAAGTAAAGTGGGTTGTGAATGTTGATTCATGACTTTCAAGTACGCTGTCTTTTTTGTGACTTTAAAAAGCAGTTAATGTACTTGACCTCCCAGATCCTTCCAGAAATAAAGTAACTTGTGCATCTCACCTGCTGGCAGCCTTGCAATAAGCCTCTCCTCTCCCTATTTATAGACATAAAGACAGATAGGGCACTCTACTTCCACCTGCTTTCTTGGAAACATTGTGGATAAACACTGGTGTCAGTAATCAGATGCAGTTAAAGGGTAAACTTTAATCAAGATTCACCGTAATTACTGTGGTTAGATGCTTAATTGCATACATATGAACCGGCATTACATAAGCTATCATTTCTCATAATGATATAATGCTGCATTTCTCATAAAATGCTCAAAAGTGTCAATATGTGGGAGAAACAGAAGAGCAGACATATGAATTCTTGTGACGACATGAGAGAACTGAAGTCGTTCTGGTTTTCTGAGCACAGACACATACAGTAGAAAGCCTCTCTGAATCTGATAAGTCACCATGGTTTTGTATCTGTTTTCATGCCGGGACATTGAGGGGGAAAAAAACTACCTGGTCTCATGACATTAACGTACCATGGTGCACTTTTTAACTAGTCATGAAATATGTACCAATAAGTACATAAGTGCAGTTTCCTAAAGAAATGAGCACTAGAGGCAGTACAGCTGACACCTTATATTCCTTTTCACACAAATTTACAGAGTTTCGATAAATAAAATGTCCTTTTCCCACAATAACTTAAAGAATATCAAATTATGACTTTAAAACAAAACAAATGTTGGGAGATTTGAAAACTGATGCTTTTGAACATTATCATAACACACATCCAGCTTCATATGTATGGGTTTTCATTGGCAGTTGGTTTACTCACGCAGCTCACGTGACATGGCGTTGCACTTGGAAAGCTCTGGTTCGAATCCTGTGTAAAACAGTTTGACTAAACACTTCATATCTGCATAAAAGGCAGTTGAAATGGCAAGGATGCATCAACAAATGCCTTTAGATATCAGTTTTGCATTTGCTAATACTATTGGTTAAGTTTAGGTTTGGATTTGGTTTCCAACATGATAGAGCATTAACTTTTAACAACAGTTCCTGGGTTATTTGAATTCTGAACCGTCACTATATGTAGTACATGTAGTACAAACACACCAATAGTTACCTTTGTCAATGTAATAAAAAAGTGCCAGGGTCACGTATTAATCTTTTGTTCGTTTCTTGTGACCTTTGGACATTTCTCTTTGAAACTGTGGCATAACGTGCAGTAAGGTACATAAAATGGTGCTGCACAAAAAGTGCACCGAGGTAGCCTACATATTTTTTATGAGACCACTGAAAAAACCCACTGAATTGAAGGCAGTCTGTTTGGAGCTTCTCTTCAACTGTGCGATATTTTCATCAGGTGCAATCAATTTCTGACATGCCAACTGATGATCAACTGAGAGATCAACAATCACACAATTGTACGAAAATTGTACTGCATATCCTGGCCTAAAAGAGATGCATGCATGATGATTCTCAGCTAAAAGCAGAGAGTGGATTAGCTTTTGGAGGTTTTACGTAAGCACGGTCTGGTAATCCTCTCTGAATCTGATGACACACCAGATCATGCTGGGTAAATTTAAGGCACAGGTAAACCTTTTGAGAGCCGTGGGGATGCATGTGTACACTAGCTCCATGGTGAACTATGACACACACACACTTTTCCTAGCACGATTAGTAGCATATCTAAGAACCAATTGTGACCAGTAAGCAATTGTCTTGTAACACGTTAGCAATCATCCAGGAAGCCCAAAAAACTGCATAACATTATGATAAAAACTACTCCCAGCTATGCGCAGACAACCTTTGATAACACTTTAGTCGCGTCTGTTCATTCAAGAAGCAATTGAGCACTTGAAGAGCTTTCTTGACTTCATTGATGTTTAAAGGTTGATGGTTCATTCTCTGCCCTAGTGAAAGGGGGAAAGCGAGCATTCTGCTGTTCTGTGACCTGAGTACCCCCCTCCTCTCCCCATACCCTCGTCCCAAAGTCCTACTTTCTATCACAAAGACTGTGAGTAGAACTCCAGCACCGTAACAAATCCGATTCTCAACTGATCTGCATGCGTCTGACTTATTGAAACTGTGACAGTTGCATCATTTTGACCATTTGGCAGTTTAACTAATAGCCTGTCTGGTAGTCGGGTACTTTCTCCGCCCTTCAGCTGAAGTTATAACCCTGAGCCTGTGAAATAAAGATTGGCTGCCTAACACAAATAATAGGTTTGTTTCGAACTGTTGTGTGCTACACCTGTGGTCCTCAGAATTCAAGTGGAAGTGTTCTGTTGTCACTGCATGCTGGAGCAAATGTGGTAGGTCATTTGGCAATTCCAGACATACAGAATCCTTTATCCTTTATTATTTTGGGTTGTTTACAGTAGTTTGTGTTCTTATATTCCTGTAGGATTCAAAATGTTGAATGCTTATACTAACTATCTTAACAGATCAGCAGGTCACCTAACTCCTCTTCACTCACTCACTCTCCTCTGCTTCCCCCTGTATCCTTCTTTTGTCCTTTTGTGTCTCTTCTCCTTCAATTGCTGTCTCCCCTCCTCTCTATTATCTTTCCTTACTGTTTCCTCCTCTCCTCTTCACCTTGTTACTGACTCCTTTATTTTTTTTTTCCTCGCTCCTTCTCCAATCTCTTTCCTTATCCTCACTGTCTCCTCTTCTCTCATGGAGTAGAGAAGTTGATTGAGGGTTTGAAGTCTCCAGAGCCCTCTTCCCTGATTCTCCCTGACCTTCCCTTGAATGACCCCTTCAGCCCTGCAGACTGTAGTCATGGTAACCAGCCGCTTGTCTTTTTTTTTATTGTCTATAACCCTACAACCGATACATAGCATTATTCTTCTCCAGTGGTCTTTTAATATTGATTGCTTTCTCAGTTCAGCTCAGAGTAACACCTGGAACTCCTTGTCTGTCCTGTACTAATAACCTCACAGTGGTCTCATCTCTCCTCCTGTATAGCTGTTGCATACTTTGTCTTCATTTGTTAATATTTAAAATATCTGGTTTCGAGAGTGCTGCTTCATGCATGGAGTGAATTGTTGTCACCATGGCCATCTCTCTCACCTGTACTTTTGCTACACATAGCATCATGTCTGCCCTTTTTTTCTTTATATTTCTGCAGCTGGGGTGGATTCTCTGATTCCTGGTCTGGATCCTCTACAGACTGAACCTGGGTCAGCTGCACTACCAGGTCAGCAGTTCTGTAAATGTGATTCTATTCTTTATATACAGTGGCTCACTGAAGCGCTGAATCTGCTGACACTAGGCAGGGAAAATCTGCAAGGTGCTTTGAATGACATAATTACTCCCAGTTATGAACCTCTGTAGCAGCACAATAAGTAGGTATCATGGCTACTAGAATTAAACAATTGTCCTGTAAATGTTTATGGTTTTAAATAAATCCTAATTATTGCAGTAGTGCAGACCACTACTGAAACAAGATGCATTGTTGCATAGTGCTTGATAAATCACAGGTTTGCGATCACTAAAAGAAAGGCATAGCATGTTATTATTTTAGTTTTAGATTTCTTTGTCATATTTTGTCACATGCTCTATTTCAGATATTAGATATTTTCTATATTCCAAATAAAAATGAAGCAAGTTCTTTAATTCAACATAGTGTCCTTAATAAGAGAAGCAATGACAGCAGTAAGTCTGTCCAATGATGAAAATAAGCACATGACTTCACCTAACAGTGATATAACTTGTCATCGCTTGAATGATGAGCACATAATTATTTTGGCAGCAAAAAAATTGAACCAAAGACACATTGTTAGTCATCACCCTAGTCTTATTGAATCAATTAACATTTCTTTAAAAGCCACAAAGTGCTGCGTCACCTTTCCTGAAATTGATGCACATCTAAGTTGGACTTTTATTTTGTGTATTTATATTGTCAGTAGAGCCACCTGGTGACCAAACGGCTAACTGTATCCCATGTGTATCACATAACTTCATTGGTTATTTTGGGTCTGTCTCATATAATGGGCCAGTTGGCTGTACTTACAAGTAATTTATTTAATTTGCATGCATACTTAGACATTTTCACTGATATCCCCATAGCCCCTTGGTAGCATTTATTTAGTATGCATTATTTTTGACTGGAATATACAGTAGTCTTCCATTTTGTTTTTACTGAATAATGGGGAATTTGGTAAAAATTGGATGAATGAATAATACTGTATGTATATATATATATATATATATATATATGTGTGTATATATATATATATATATGTGTGTATATATATATATATATGTGTGTATATATATATATATATGTGTGTATATATATATATATATATGTGTGTATATATATATATATATATGTGTGTATATATGTGTGTATATATATATATGTGTATATATATATGTGTATATATATATATGTGATATGGACTGGGTCTGTGAATATGAGACCACACAATTACTGTTATTTATGCAGATGTAAAGTGAATGAGCGGCATGGTTTTGTCTACTACACATACTCACGTTCTCATGTTTGCACTGTATGAGGACATTTGATTAAATCATAATGATAAAACTACCATCTTGACATCGTAACCTGTCAAAATTAAACGTAAATGGTTTAATGTAAATTTTAAGCCTCTGTTGTGTAGCACATCTTGTTACAGAAATGAAAATACATGTTATATATTTCATTTTATAGTATTAAATCATAAAACACAGAATTTTAAAAAATACAACAGATAACAGAATTTCTAGGAAGGAAATAATCATAGGGTACTAAAATAATTGAATTAGTAATGTTTACGAATGCAATTGATTAGACATCATTTTTGATTATTTGAAACTTTGAAACAGAATACACAATCTAAAATGTTAAACTTTGGGCTAATTAAGCATAATATGGGAAAAATAAAGCAAATTTCGTAGATGTATTGCTCTAAACATGCCAACATATTATGTGTGTGCAGTGTCTTTTTTTAAACTGTTTCTCAGTAGCTGACTTTGGTCACATTCAGAATAAAGCATCATATAAAATCATGGATTCAAAGAGTATCGTGGGCCTTTTTCACTTCTGCTGCAGAGCTTCTCTCTTAGTTATCACTGCCACTTTCTCCTCATCTTTTCTCTCTTCATGTTTCCTTTGCACTCTCTTTTATCTGTCGCAACTTTGTAGAAGTCTTTTTGTTCTGCACTCTCTCTATTCTCAATATTCTATTTCTCTTGTAACTCATCTTTCTGTTCTCTGTCATTTTTGATTCTTCATGCTTTCCCTGTGTCCTCCAGAATCTTTGGTTGGACAGGATTCTCTCTTGGATGGGCCACTTTTCTCACACCCTTCCACTGGGGGTCTAATACTGGCCTCATCCCCCTCATCTCTCCCTACACCATCTTTGGACCAGTTCACAACTTCTGCTTTGAGTAGTGGACAGTTCCACCAGGGTAAGAAACCGATGCATACTCACCTCAGTTGCATGTCGTATGTAATAAGCCAAAGGTTTGAGTTTTGTGCTGTATATTTAGCTTATCCACTCGCCTGGAGATAATGCTATGCAGGGTTGATTTTACATATTGCGTATATTTCCATATCTCCAGCTCTAAACAGTAGAACATGGCGCAAAAAAAATAAAATCAGTGTTATGGGTTTAATTTCCAGGGATGTTAACATTGAATGCAATGGTAGCTACATCTGATAAAAGTCTAGTAGATATCAGTGTAAATCATCTTCCTCCAGGGTCAGTTCAACTACTGTCATGAAGAAAAATATAATTACAACTATTTGTTTGTACTTGTGAACAAATCCATTTTAATGGAACATATGTTTTGCCAGAGTAACACAGGAATGCATGTCAAGTACACTAAACCGTTTATAGGTTTAAAGGGTTGGTTCACCCAAAAATTCTGTCATTATTCACCCTCATGTTGTTCCAAACCCATAAGACCCATAAGAACACAAATTAAGATATTTTTGATGATATCAGAGAGCCATCCGACCCTCCATAGACAGCAATACAACTGAAATGATCCCAGATCCAGAAACGCAGCAAACACATTAGTGAAACAGTCCATGTGACATCAGTGGCTCAACTTCAGTTTTGTGACGCTAAGAGAATGTTTTTTTTGTGCAAAGAATACAAAAATAACAATTAACTCTATCATTCTTCTCCCCTGACTTCCAACCATATCATATATTATCACAAGCTTTAAAAAGCCCCTATTATGGCATTTTAAAGGTTGCTAATATTGCTATATGAGTCTCTTAAACAGGTTTACATGTATACTAGGTCAAAAAACACTTTTCCAAAAATTTATTTATTTTGACCCCATTTCTAAATTTTTTATAAACAACTCGTGTGAAGCAGTTCGAAGAATCAGTCTGTCTAAACCCTGCCTCTCAGTGAGCCCTCACTGCTGTGATTGGTCAGATGGCACAGTCCTTTATGATTGGTCTACTGCTAGAGCATGTGTCGGAAAACGAAACGCCCATTGCCATAACTGAAGAACAGCACAGGAGACAGCGTCTTCTTGACATGATGTAATCCATGTACTGTTTGTAAACAGGCAGGTTGTTTGCAACGTAGAATGTGAGCAGAAATTATGCAAATATGTTTCTTCATGACATATGGCCATAACAGAAAATTTCCCAATCAAACCAGTTTCACGCACTATAAAACCACAAGCTTCCCGTTCATTCCCATCTCGCTTTTGCAAAACCCTCCTCCTCCCCTTCTACCTCCCTTAAACACAATTTCCCACTGCGGGGGGCAGCCGGAGTTCCAGCCCCTCTCTAGGGTTACAATCGCTAGGGTTCGAGCCCGACGTTCTCCCGGCCCGCTCCCTGGACAGCACGCCAAACCCGCTTACCAATTTCAAACAACATGAGGAAGCGTGAACACTTGAAATGAGCCAACACACCGAGTCAAATGGTGAAGATGGTTTTGCCTTGACAAATGAAGCACTCCATGTTTCTTAAAGTCTCTTGACGCTCATCTAAGACGTTTCTTACATTGCCCACCTGCTCTTGCTTATACTCGTCACTCTCTTTTTCTTCCTAATCTCTTTGTTTTGTTTTCTCTCTGCCGGTCTGCTGTGGCACTAACCTCTTCCTGCAGCCTCTGATCCAGCTCCTAAGGCTCTCTCAGGCTTCCAGTCCTCTGAGACTGGGGACCAAAGCTCCGATAACCAGTTTGACCCAATTCCAGTGCTAATCTCCAAAGGCTCCAGCCAAGGTAAGGGAGGTCAGATAACAGCAAAAGTTGGAGCACATGCGTTTAATTCAGTGTAGAAGTATGGTTACAAATTTGTCAAACAGCAAAAGTGGTTTAGACACTGGCTTCTGGATGGGAGTAGTGAAGCCGAATAGGAACTCACAAACTGTCTTCACTCTGTCTTACAAAAACATGTCTGGAAAATATTTCAACCTAAAATCAAAAGGCAAAAAAGGGAATTACATTTGCATTGGGACTTTTATTTTGGCAAATGCTCAGTGTGGTGTAAGAACATTTTACTCATTATTGTCAGTAGTTATTCTCATTTAAAAATATACTGATAAAATAATTTGAACATGAATATATATATATATATTCATTGTATGTACAGTTTGGGGAGTTTCTTTTATATATATATAAATAAATCTAAAATATTATGGAAGGTTTTGACTCAAATTGGTGGTTGATTTGATAGTGTTCCTATTAGCCAGAAAAAAAAAACTAAAGAATAACAATAATTTCAAAAACATCTTACTGTCCCCAAACATTTGACAGTAGTGTAATGAGTCTGAGGGAAAATGTGCCTAACTGTCAAAAAAAAATAATAATAATCAAAAATAATTGGCTTGAATTTCTTACTTTTTTCATGCAAATTATAATGGCTTAAAAAATCTTTTGATTTTTGGTTGAAATATGACTTGGCTTTTTATCCATAAAATATTCAAGTAAGTGGGAGTCACGCACAACAAAAATAATATATTAAATTTAAAATGTGAACTGTAACCTAAAAGTAGCATTACAGCGAACATAATTGCACAGATTATTTACCCTTAAGACTTTAAGCTTTTCGGGGCTTTTGTTTTTCTTTCTTCCCATGCTCTTTAAAATAGTCCGCTATTCCCACACATAATCCTTACTTTGATGCTGCTCTGTTATCTTTTAGCGTTTTATGCTTTCTCTTTCCTGCTATTCATCTGGTTTTTGCTTTTTTCTCTTTCCTCTTTTCTTTTCTCATCCCTCACTCACCCTCCGTCAACATCTTCTTTTCATCCTCATTCTTTCTCACACTCCTTGTTTCTCACCCCCTTTCCTTTCTTTCTCTCCCTCACTCTTTCTCTTTTCCTCTTTTCCGGCATGTTCTAGGTGGTCACTCGCGCAGCAACAGTGGCAGTTCTGAGACCAGTCTGCCCTCGCTGGCACGCTCCCTTCTGCTGGTGGACCAACTCATCGACTTGTAGAGGAAACAGAGAGAGGCAGATGAATAGAGAGACAGGGAGAGGGCAGCGTGCAATTCTTACAAATATAGCGAGAGCTTAAAAACCTCAGACTGAAGTAGTCCCATAAACATTGTCCATCCTTGAGCACATTTCCCTTTGACATTCTTTTCTCATTTGCTGGATGTCTCTCTTCTTCTGAACCATAAACATTCTCATCAGTCTATCATTGATTTATGCTTCAGAATGTCAAAACATGGCAGCCAGTGATTTATTTTTCAACTTCAGAAATATATGGGATGGCAAGACGAAAGTCAAAATTGATCACAGTTCTTTAAAGTCAACATGAAATTCTTAATCTTAGATCATGTGGTGTTTCAAAATAAAACGGACTATTCAATGAGAAAGGAAAGGAAGGGATCTGAAAGGGATCCACTCATTCACCAAGGCTGCATTTGTTTGATATAAATAAAGTAAAAAGTGTGATTTTGTAAAATATTATGGTAAAACATAATATCTCATAATAATCTTCAGGGTCAGATGATCATGCAGAAATGATTTAATATGCTAGTTTGTTCTAGAAATGGATTTATTGCTATAAATATTGAAAACAGTAACTCCCCAAAGCATTCAAAATCAGCATACTACTAAACTACAGCAAACCCTACGTGATTAAAAAATCATACATTTTTGTACAAATTTTATTTGTTTAGGATTACTCTGATGAATCGTTAAAAAGAACAATGTTATTTTCTGTCGCTTTTCACAAAGTAATTGCTGGATAAAAGTATTGATTACTTTCGAAAAAGAAAAAAATGATCTTACTGACCCCCAACTTTTAAATGATAATGTAAACTAACACTACCTGACACAAGTCTGACATTGACCTACAACTTGCTGATAGCTACCTTAAAATGCCTGTGCATTTTAGTGTGTGTTTGCGTACTTGTATGTGACCCTGGACCCCAAAGCCACTCGAAATCTTTTATGCATCATTTGAAATGCCTCGTTCTGTCGCGGCATGTCGCTAGATGCTGGTGATGAGGTTGCTAGTGGGCGTTTTCATTACAGTTTTTTTTTGTAACGTCATTGTTGACAGCGAATAGTTTTCTTGTCGCTAAATACAAACATTTTGGAGGCAAATGACGGAATATAATATAAATATACACCGAGTCCATATTTACAAACAAAAACAGAGAGTACATTTTTCCATTGCGTGCATTTATCTATGGCAAAAAAACTTAAACAGTCATCACTGCTGGAGCTGAAAAGAGAATGAGCACGTGAGTGCTATCGTCATTCCTATTGGTTGTTGCTCTTTAAGTCGCTTTTCATTTCCATAAAGTTGAAAGATTCTGAACTTTGTTGCATCACTGGACACGCCCACATCCGGTCGCCAACGGTCACTAATGGCCGGTGTCGCTCTTGTCACCAGAAATCGTCAGCATTCTATTGAAATGAATGGGATTGCGTTGCTTTGTAGCAACGTGTCGAATGTAGTGGGAACGGTGTTTAAAAGCTGAATAAATGCTTCACATTAATGTATGGTTTGCTAGGACATTGTTTGGCTGAGATACAACCATTTAAAAATCTGTAATCTTTGTGTGCAAAAAGTAGCCCTTAAACATGTCCAAATGAAGTTCTTAGCAGTGCATATTACTAATTAAAAATGTAATTTTAATATATTTACAGTAGGAAATGTACAAAACATCTTCATGGAACATAATATCCTAATGTTTTTTGGCATAAAAGATAAGAAGCTAATTTTGACCCATACAGTGTATTTTTGGCTGTTACAAATACACCCCTGTGAATTAAGACTAGTTTTGTGCTCCAGGGTCATGGTCCATGGTCCTTGAAATTCGTAAAGGTAAAATTTCCCCAAATTTGGATTTAGATTCAAAATTTCTAAAATTTCTAGATTTAATATTCTAAATTTAGATTTAGTTTATCCTGCAAAGTAAACATTATCACCTGTCAAACATATGAACTGCTGTAAATGAACACCTGTCGAGGTTAGAGTCTGTCACTGCTGTATTCATCATTTCGTTCCTTTGTCATGTGCTTTCATCCCATCACTTATTTTTTCAGTCATTCTGTCTCTCCTGCTTTATTCATTTCTTTTTTATTCATTCATACGTGTTCATTTATACCCCATGCTTCTTTTTTCTTTGCTTTTTGCCATGTCTGACAATTATTGTGCCCTGCGTTACCCCCATAGTATAATATTTATCTTTTCAATCCAGTTATGTAAAGACACACACACAAGGGCAAGTGCACTATGTAGATAAAAGAAAGCATAAATCATATTGAGGGTAAATTAGGCTGTGATTGTACAGAATCAATGTACAAATTGAAAATCTATACTTCAAATGTATTATTATCAAGATACATGTAATAAGAGTATTTATCTGTATGTTAGAGCACAAAGTTCTGTTAGTTGTATTTTCTTGTGTCACGTTCTGCCTGTGTAATTCTCCTCGGGGCCTGTCATGTGAAGGCTGTTTTGGATAAACTTGAATATACGGATAGCGACTATCAGAGTTCAGTGTTTAGTAACGTTTCATCTATCAAGCTTGAAATGATGTGTGTAAATATAAGCTGTTCCAAAACCTCATGAGCTGTGCCTGTAGGCAGCATTTAAGGCTTTATTTTTCTTCATTACCTCCTCAAATATGAGCCTCTATTTTGAATCTTTACCTCTTTAGTTAAAACGGATATGTGTTTGTAAGTTTTCTAAGTTAACTGTGCTTAGACTGAGGCTATGACGGACTGCTCTTCCTGAGGTCTCGTCTACTATGTGACGTTTACCAGAAATAAGAGACTCAGATAAAATAATGATTCGTTCTTGAGCTACTGCCAGAAAATAACTAGTTGTCGAAAAAACTGTGTTATTCAAAAGGCAATACAGATTTTTGGGAAAGTGTAAAGTTGTGTTTTGCAGGCTGGGAAAAAGTCATTGCAGCAATGGATATGATTTCTCATACATTTAAAAAAATAGCTTGTTGATCTAACTTAATAAAATTGACACACATTTCCATTCATTTGAACTGATTTATTTGTACTTAAAGTAAGTTAATTGTACTGATGACTAAAACTCATGCTAATACAATGAGATCAAACCAATTTCATTTGACATGTTCTGTGAATGTTCCCTGAACATAATTGAGTCTGGTTGACCCAACCATTGCTGTTGCTGTACAGACCGGTGCCTTTGTGCAGAGTTTCATTGAGTTTACTGCATTTTTATGAACATGGAAAGCCCTGGTAGAGCTTTTAATGTTTAGTTATTTTGAACATTTAAATGAGTTTATACAATATAAAATAAATTGGATTTATTTGGTTGCCATAGTGGTGGAGAGTGAAGCTTGTGCTTAGGTTGTCAGTAGCTGGCTTTTAGGAAATATTAGTAAACAGTGGCAAATTTCCGATGTTTTGTGGGAAACGCATCCCTGAAGAACTAAACAAATAAAATTTTAATAATGATGTCAAACAAATAATTACGATTAATCACATACAAAATAAAGTTTTTTTTTACATAATATATACTGGGTATATTTATGTTGTATGTATAAATACACAAGCATGTATATATTTTAGAAACAATATATTGTTTTTATATATATATATATATATATATAATATAAAATCTAATCATATAAATGTATATACATGTAAATATTTGTTAAATAGATAATGTGTGTATTTACATATACATAATAAATAAACACTATACACGTACATATATTATGCAAACAAACTTTTATTTTGAATCGCTGTTAATCATATGACAGCACAAATTTTTTGTAATAACAATGTTATGGAAAAGTTCTGTAGGAATTTTTTGATAATATTACAATTCTAGAAAGCAGGTTTATAATACTGATATTAATAGCTTTATTTCTATAATACAATCTAATGACAAAATTAAACATACAATATTGTAAATTGAAATTGAACTCCTGTTTTACTCCATATGCACTCAAAAATGAAAATCTGACAACAGAAATAGCTTATCCTTCAAATTAACTTTTATGTCAAATATTTCAAAATGATGAAATATGGTCTTTATCACTATCCTAAAGCTGATGTTACTAGGTGTTCGACTCTAATGAATCTCTGCAAAGACGCATTTACAATTTACAGAACATATCAAATATGAAACCATATAAAGCTCAATATAATAAAATATGTCTTTCTGTACTATATGTATGATGTTTGGATTTTCATAATTAGATGTGTGGAAGATTCTGGAGAAAAACAGAATCATTTATTTTGTGATGTAACAACATATTGAGTATACATTGATGTTTTTTTGAGTGTGTGTTTCGTTAAATGCTAAGTGCGTTGTTTTATTTTAGTTATTGTTTTGTTTGAAGCTTGTGCAAATGTTGCCTCGGTAGAACATTGTTCTGTAATATTACTACCCGATCTCATGAGAAAATGTAACTATTTTACGAGCTGATGATTCAGTATGAATTTGTACCCACTGTAAATTGCAAGGTGCAAATTGTTGGAAAATATATAAATGAGATTGTAAAAATTCATACAAATTACCATTTCATAGTTATTAATTGTCATGAGATTGCAAGTTTTCTGTTATCAAATCCTTAATTTCTTCTTTCTCCCTTTGCTTGTTTTAATGTGGCTGACCTATGCAATCTGACTGTAGCGCTCATATTACTCTTAGCGCTGCGGCTAAGTAGTCTGACGTCTGTCTTGTGTTGTAGTGTGTATTAGAGCCCATGTAAGGAGAAAATAATCACATCAACAACAAACAAAAGTCGTATCTATACTGGAATGCCATGGTTTTATCAATTTTTCAGCACTGAATTCTTTCTGTTCTTATGCGACAATGAAAATTTTGAAAAGAAGGATATTAAATAAAAGTGTAGATGGAGCAGATAGTTGTGTCCTAATCTGTGTTGTTCAAATAATACATTCAAATGCTGCAACTTTGCTGAAGATTTTCACCCCAAAATTAAAATTACACGCCCAAGCCATCCTAGGTGTACACAACTTTCTTTTTTTTTTAGACGAAGACAGTCAGAGTTTTTTAAAAATGTATCCTGGCTCTTCTGAGCTTGGCAATGCTGGTGGATACAGTAGCGCCTATTATATATCCATTGTGAAACTAACCTATACACATTTTGGGGTTTAACACATGTCTTCTGAAGCAGATCGATGGGCTTTTGTAACAAAGATATTTCTAGTTTTCAAATTATGACTTGATGTATGACGCAACTTGCATAATACGTCAAGTCAGAAGTTTTTGTTGTTGTTTTTTTTAATTATTTTCAACAAGTAGCATGTATAATACAGCATCCCACTACAAGACAAAAAACATTTCACATGCCTTCACAAGAGGGAACAAGAAAAGGAAAGAAAACAAAAAAATCAACACTAAGATAACCTAAATCACATGTTTATAAGATAAGGAAAATGTTTTAAAAATATCATCAGCAATGAAAGCCTTCACATTATTCCAAAAGGCAGGACCAAAACAAATGAGAGATTGTTTCAGTGTATGATTGACAAAAAGGAGCATTTTAAGTCAATATCAATTTAAACATTTTGCACTATTTTTCCAATTCCTATTCCAATTTATGAAAGGGATTGTTCCAATAAAAAATAACATGGGGCGTAGAGATAATCTCATTTAAAAAAGCTAATTTAAGATCTAATTGTATAGTTGTTAGGTTTTAGCCCAGAGAAATGGATGGTACCTACTGAGGATTGTTCAGGACAGGAAGTGCAGGTGTACGTATATTACTTTTGAACAGCATATGTAGCTATAGCCACAGGTATGGCCCTAGTAAGCACCTCGAATTCTAGAAGTGTATGAGTATTTTGTATCTTGAGATAGTCTGTAAATGTAAATAATGATCCTTCATTATCAAATAATTGACTTACTAATAACAACCCATTGCTATACCAGTTCTGAAAATATAAGGATTTGTTTCTATACAAAATATTGACAATATTCCTAATAATAAAACATTGCTGGGAAAAGTTAACTCTAGGAATTAAGAAAGTGTTGGTAAAATTGAGAAAGTTTGATTGGAAGTTTTCCAATTTTAGAATTGCACATCTAAAGAAGTTCTAATCTTCCCAAATGAGAGAAGATAAATTGATGGATTATATTCCCGACACAATTTTGAAGATATTGTTTTATGCAATTTTTTGAAACTATTTACTATTTAGAGAGCTAAAATCAATCAAATCCAAGCCACCTTTGTTATATGAATTTAGTATTACTGTTTTTTTTTATATAATGAACTTTGTTTTTCCACAGAAATGTTTTTACATGCTGTCAATTAATTTGCATGTGTGTTTATTAGGGATCTCATCTCCATAACTAAGGTGGATGCGATACGCATCTTGATGCATAGCCAAAAATACGATACATTAATGATGAAGCAGCCAGCAATGCGATACACCCCTGTTACGATGCAGTGCAATCCGATTTCAATTTAACACAATTAGATGAAGTATGATTCGCACACGTCGCTAAGAATCCTCAAGCCCACTTCCCGGCAAGGCAGCTGTGGCAAGAAGCTCAGCAGCCCTCACCTTCCAAAAATGCCCTCCCCACCACAACTGATCTCATACCTTAATAGGTTCCTTTGCGAATGTAGCCCAGGTGTGTGCCACTTGGCGCTAATAAGACACCCGGAAGACACTACAGGCATTACCAGCTTCACACCCCCTCTTCTCATACATGAGGAGCTTACAATATTGCTTAATATGAGAGTTAGCCCACATGAGTGTGCCAGTTTAGTATTTTTCAAACAATGCTTTTATTAAAATGCTGTTATGTTTATCCTTTTCAGATCAATTCATATTCAGTAGAACAGGTTTAAGCTTTAGGTTTAGTGGCATATAATAGCAAACAAAAGCACATTTTACACAGTGTCTGTTTTAACTAAATCTCAGTGTGCTGCTATATTAATCCTGAATTTAATGCCAACCATTTCCTTCATCCTGAAGGTAAGACTTGCATCACGTCTGTGCTCTGATATCAGTTCAGTCTTTGTGTTTTCTGTAACCTCCTTGTTTCCATGGCTTTGGTGCTTGTTCTGGTCAGCTGTTTATTGCTAGCAAAACTTTCAGAAATAAAAACTTAATGGAAGTGGGATAATAAAGACAAATGTAGGGCTATCAGTTGACATATCACATTAAAACATGCCTATTAAATTGACAGCTTTCAGAAAATGAGTAGCTCCTCCTGTCAGTTTGTTTGTTTGTTTGAGACTTTGACATTTCTCAGAAATCTTTGGTTTTAGTTGAAGGGTTGAACAGTGTTGAACAGTGACCGTTTTGGAAACAAGGTTTGTGTTTGTCAGTGGTAGCTTTTATAGACGTTGACTATTTGTGGTAGTACTCCGCAGTGCTGTATTTCTGTGGTTTATACTGCTGTAGAATGCGCTTTATTTGTGATGTATTGCTTAGTTGTGTAAATAGATGCTTAATCATTCGTCTTTTCACAAGTTTATTTACTTGTTTGTCCAAAAAGAGTTCTGACATTTACTCACTCTTAAATTTCAAACCTCTATGACTTTTTCATCTTTTTTTGAGATCTTTTTTTTAATCAACTTTTTGAGAAATGCCCTTTTCTGTTCAGTGGAAGTAAATGGTCACCAAAACTGTTTGGTTGGGAATGATCTTAAAATGATCTTTTGTCAGGGGATGATTCTGATTTGAAATGACATGAGGGTGAGTAGATGATGATAGACTTAAATAATCTTATACATACAGATCCTCAACCTAAAGGATATTTCAAGCAAAAAATTTTAAATTTAATTCTGTCATCATGTCAAACCATAATATTATTCCAAACCTGTTTGACGTGGAACACAAAAGGAAATTTTGTAGTGTAGTGTATTTGTATTTCTTTTTGGAGTTTGGAACTTTCAAGCTAGACAGCGCAAAAACAACAATAAAAATGATGCACTGCTATATTCTAAGGTCATGATCACTTCTTATGATGAAGCGACTTTTGTTGCGTCCGAAATCGCATACTGCTTAAGAACGTACTACTCGACCGTTAAAAAGTACGTTCTATATACAGTAGTGAGATATTGGTATTGTAAATACACTACAATGTGTATTTACTACAATTCCCTACAGCCCAGGCATGCCCAGGCAAAATTGAAGGTCCTGTTTCAAAGTTTACAGATAGATGGCTAATGTGTGTGCATTGATATGTTCAATGTTCATGTAAACTGTTTAATAAACACTTCTCGCACCTTTTTTTGAGTCTTATTACTTTTAATTAGTTTTGTTTTTCATGTAAATGATTCAATAAAAACCGTACCGTGCCATTCATACCGAGGTATTACCGTACCGTGAAATTTTGATACCGTTACAACCCTACTATAATGGCAAAGCTGAATTATCATTGTCATTGTCTTTATTGTCACGTGATCCTTTAGAAATCTTTAATATTCTGATTTAATATTTAAGAAACATTATTAGTGCTGTCAAACGATTAATTGCATCCAAAATAAAAGTTTTACATACATATGTATGTGTGCTGCATATATTTAAGTGTATATATATAAATACTGATTTTTTTTATACAAGAAAACTGATTTTATAATTATTTTGGTAATAATTATGTTATTAAATAATTATTTTTAAAATAACATGTTTATATTTTTTACTTCCTAATTACACCAGATTATTATTTAATAGCTAAATGTGAACTAAAAAGTATTGTGTAGAGCATATCTAAGTACTTGACATGCTTTTTAAGCTTGATTTTAAACGGATCTTTCTTTATCCTGGTAACTCTGTGTTCTATAATGTTTTCTGTTTGTGTGTCTCAGTACAAGGTGGTTGGAGGCAAAGCCAATGGTGAAAGTGCCCACTCTCCGAACGAGTCAAACCCTGTGCAGGACAACGCTCCGTTCTGAGAGCCTGCCCTCTTGATTTAAACACTCATCTCATTCTTTGTGAATCCTGACTACACCCACACTTCCGTTCTCCCAGTTCTCCCATTCTCTCTGAATTCTTTCATCCCTCCTTCCTCTGACTCCTTTGATACCCCTCCACCTACTGCTAGCATGTGCTTGCTCATCTCACTCAAAACACACGTAGTACAGATTCTGTGACATGAAATCATCACGGGTTGTACACAAGAAGACAAATGATGAATCATTTTGTATTAGAAACTATTTTACACTGCTTTGCATAATGTTTTTACATAACTTTTATCTATATATGACTATAAAGGGATACAAATAACTATATTTAAACAGTACTGCCAAGCAGCATTCATCAGGCGGCAGAGGGGTGCAAAATACACAAAGCAGAAACATTTAAATCTGAAGGGGGGAGGATTTTAGACCAATAAAGAAAAGAAACTTGCTGCAGGTTTCTGTGCTGATGAGCATTCAGTTGAGTTGTTTTTTACTCTCAGTACAATGTGAAGCGACGCTTTGCTGTACACCTGGTGAATGTCTGACCTTCTCAGTCGGCCTTACACTCACACTCTTGTTGTGTTATTGCTTTATTGGTCTGTTGCTGGTAAAAACACGTTACACAAAAATGTTTTTTTTTTTTGCTTTACCTTAGTTGTACCTTTGCTCTTTCTTGCTCTTGTTTTTTTTTCATTGATGGGAATGTTTTATTTATGCTGTTGACGGTGGAAATCGCTTGCCTTTGCTTTGTGCCATGCTCTGCGTGCCAATTAGTAGATGCCATAGACCTTTTGCTGTCAGAATGTTAAACACAAACTATCACATCACAAAGATCACTGTTCAATTTTAGGAAATAAAGTTGCAGTTTTTTAATGTGCACTAATCTAAAACGTCAAGTTCTGCTAAGTCAAATTTCTTTTGTTGGTGGCATTTGTCAATTTTTTTTCATTTTTTTTTTTTTTTATATCCCTCCCCCCAACAGACGTGAACACTAGTGTCGTCTGTATGGTAGCACAGTCACTTTTTACCTGAAAGATATTGGAGTATATTTCATTATTAGCAAGTGTAATCTCTTCATTTTTGTCTGTTCTATTCTGATATTTCATTCACTTGTATGGGTGCCAGTGGGTGGCCTTTTTTCACTATGTTACACCAGGACAATGACATGCCTCTTTGGGTGAGAAGCGAGGGATTGCATACATTTGACTGACTGTGGTGCAGATGGTGAAATGCCAGCATCACATGGTTTTTCTGCTGGAATCCACATGTAATGCCTGATTGTGTAGTTCTGCAAAAGATAAGAAAAGCTCATAAAAATTCAGAGGAAAGGACTTTTTTTTATTATTATTTTGAGTAGTCATTTTCAGGAGGTTGTTGTTTAGGGAACAGGCACCATATAGCTTTAAATTAGAGATCTCAGCCTAGCTATTCAGATTTAAGCGATCAGATTGTTTTCTTTTAGAACAACAGTGGTGTAATGCTTCATTTATTTTTGTCAGTTGTTTGTATATCAATAAAGAATTCGTTCAAATGGCCTTTGGTTTTATCGTTCCAGTTTTTTCTTAATGTTGGTGACATAAGTTTGCCAGGAGGTGGCAGTAGAGCACTTACTGGAGAGGCCATGCGCTTCTGCCATAGACTGTACCAAAAAAAATGCTTAAGTAAGTTTAAGTAAACATGCCACTGGAGAATATATTTTCAAGTTATATTTGTGTTTTAGCATCTGTTTTACTTTTGCATTTGAAATATATGTATATGTGTGTATGCAGGGGCGTAGAACCAAATTCTGTGAAAACTGTGGCCATGGGTCCCCATAAGCTCGAGGTTCACAACTTCATACAGCACAATTTAATACATCAATCAACTGATGCGTTTACCCAGAATATATTTACATTAGTTAACATTTAAATTAGTTAACAAACATTTATTGTATTATGGCTATTAATTTTGACTAGAATGATGCATTTTGTAGATTACTTATGTAATGTAGACTAATTAACATACCACACCACAACCCAATTATTATAATGAGTCTTGACATGTGTTCTATGGGTTCGCATGCATTTACATTACTGTTTATTAACAGGTCAGGACTGCAGGGTATTAGAATGACATTACATGTTTCTCTGTTAGGGAGGCGTAAACCACCAGCAACACTCTCAGGTGTTGGAACAACAGCCAGGTTGGAATATAGATGTAGCTATACACATGCTGACTGTAAGGATATGCCTGTTCCTGATCCTTTTATGAAGCTGAAAAGAAGAGATGGGCGCAGAAAAGGGAAAGTGACTGCCCCTCATGTTTCCTGGTTTGAATTTAATTATTGAATGATAAAAATATAACTCTTAATCTCGTTTGTTACGCATGTCTGTTACATGCCGATACAACTGTGTTATGTTCTTGCCTTATTTGTCTTTGTTTTTTTATTTTAGAATGCCGCGTTGACTCTATGCAGGGTTTTCATGGTTTTTCTGTACATAGTTATACAAATTTAAAGTAATTGTCTCTTTAAATTTTTTAAACATGATCAGAATAGTCTTTTCAATTATTCACATTTTCTATATTAAAGATAACTCAATCAATCAAACAATCAGTCACCTTTATTTATAGCGATGTTAAAAACACACATTGTCAAAGCACCAAACAGTATCAAATCAAATATACACTATTAAAATGTAAATATTTATGCACATTTTGTACATCCTACACAATGAATAAATGAATGAGAACACAAAAACAATTATTGCAAGATTTATTTTTTATTTTTCATCTATTATATGTTAACTGTACTTAAAGGGTATCTAGATGAAAAGTGAATACAGATACGTGTTATTTGTGACCGAGGCGGGATTCGAACCTCTAGTTGCGTGTATTTCACTCGTCCCGCCTACCTGGAATTTCCTTCGTTTCTATTGGCTAGTCAGCGATCTACAACTATCCAGTAGATTATGTTATAAGAAGATGTCCAATATTTTTAAGGTAAACCACCAGACGATTGATATCAGATACCAGATCATGATAAACTTTTGAGGTATTGTGGTCGCAATTTGTTTCAAGACCAATATCTTCGTCGTTTCTGAACATTTCCAGAAAGCAGAGCACGAGCAGTTACCACCCTGCTTCCGCTGGTTTGATCCGGTTCTGCGCTGAGGGGTTTATATAGAGCACTGAGAGGCCACGCCCCCTTCACCTCCGCGAGCCGTCGACGTGTATAAATGCAGGCGAACGAGTTGTTTTTGTTAGACAGCATTGCGGTAGATATCTCTGGACGTGGAGGGTCTTATCCATCCAAATCTTTTCAAATGGGCCCCGTCGCCTAGCGTTTTCTCCCCAAAGCCTCTGACTGAAATGAGTATAGTGCTCTAATAACATCTAGAAGAGCTGCGAAAGAAGGTGAGATGGTGATCTAACGTTACGCTTCATATTTTTAAAGGGTTCCTCATTGTTTGGGTCAGAGAATCTGAGCAGAGTAACGTTGCATCTACTTTAACACGATTCGTGTCTTGTATTTTGCTGTAATCGTGTTGTGTTTTCTTACGTTTGAGACAAAAATGTTTTTTTTATTGATCTCAACTGCTCTAATTTCTACGGGATTGCTGTAGCTTCCTCATGTAGCCTTTTGAAAAATGATGTGTTTGTTATAAATGTTTCATGTGGCAATACGTCAGTTTGATTCATCTTATGGTTTGGCACTAAATAGTGTGTAATAATGAGTAACAACTACAAGACCAATATGTAACCAATACAAGGTTTCAAACTACACGTTAGAGACAAAAGCTTTTAAATGTCCGTCTCAATTAACCAAAATCAATTTGTAGGGTTAAGATGAGGAGTTGTATTATTTACATCTTCTTAATCGCTTCGCAGGGTTTCCATCTAAGTCACTATTCACACAAGTCTGAAAATGGCATCCATCCCATCTAGTGGTTCCCTTGTTGCTACTCACGACTACTACAGAAGTAAGCCGCCTTTGCAAGTGCTTTACTGTTATAGTAACAGTTGAGGTTATATAGAGAATTTGCCTTATAAGACCGTTTCTTTTCCAGGGCGCATTGGCTCTACATCCAGTAGCAGCTCGTGTGGCAGTTCAGAGTACAGTGGAGAGGTTATTCCTCATCACCCAGGTGGGATATGTTTAATTTCACTCTCTTCCACCCTCAACTTCAATCAATACTTCATTGCAACAGATGTAGACATTTGCACGTTATGCAATTTGCACCCACATCACAGCTCTGTTGAAATAGATTGCTTCTGAGTAATCAACTGTTGAGCTTACATGTCTTTGTTTCGAGACTCTTTAACAGTGATTTGCGTTAGTGTCTACCTCATTGTGTGCTTAATCCATTCGAATATTAGACTGCAGGTGCTTTGCTCATTCTGACCTGTCGTTTAATTGTGCCTTAGGTCTGCCCAAACAGGATTCTGGTCATTGGTGGTCCAGTTTCTTCTTTGGGAAGCATAACCAGCCTGGTATGGGAACTCTTACTGAGGAGGCTCAGCAGAAGTGAGTCACTGGATTGAGTTTCTCCCAAGTTGGTGCATGTAACATGAATGCCTTGCCAAGTGCTGATGCACATTTAATTGCAGATGGAGTTGCAAATTTTAGATTTCATTACAAGGAGTTAGTTTTTGAATTCTAAATCCCTTAATCTGATTGGCTCTCTGCAGGTCAGGGTTGGTGAGTGTGACCAATGGGCAGGTGACCTGTGTTGCCCGGGAGATGGTGATGAGGCAAGCGAGTGAAAGTAGCGACGCAGGCAAGTCGGAGGCGGGGAGTTCTCCTCATTCCTGACTCGGACACCAGATCAGGACACCAACGCTAGGGGACGGAATCGGCTCCCTTTTTTTCCCCTTTTCATTTCCCATTCATTATAATGGGCTGTTTTCTTTTTTTCATTTTTTTGTATCCATTGTTTTATATATATATAGCACGTAATAAATGGAAGAGCTGAAACTTGCAAAAATTTTGTACATTTTTACACATCTGTAACACTGATGGAAATGTTTTTGTTACTTGTCTTATTCTGTGTTTTTCAGTACAATAAATTGTCTTAAACAGCCCAATACTGCTCTTGGAAATCTGTTCTTTCAGCTTTTGCTTTCTGTGTTATAAAAAAACCATATACCATATTCTCCCATTTTACAAATAAGAGAAAAGACTCCATGCAAATTATGTATGTATTGGCCACGTGTTTAATAGTTTACTAGAAGCTGCATTTCAAGTGCAGTAAAGATTAAATGCATAAGAATATGACAAACTCAGCCTTTTTTTCCCCACTATAATGGAGTGGAGAAGCTATTCTCATCATTCTAGACGAGGCGGATCTGCACCGTTTTTTTTTTTTTATTTGACATATTTATGGGGAATTGTGTATGTGTACAGCATCATGTAATAACTTGAACCTCTTCCAAGTGTGCTGTGAAGGCACCTCCTGCATTTTATTCATTTAATAAAAATAATTATTTGATTTGTATAACAAAAACACACAAGCTACATTCTGTGCATCGCTTTCAAATTGGACTTTGGCAAGGAGACAAACAGCACTCTTGGATGGTAACTGAGGCAGACAGGATGTCATGACAACTGCTCTTAAGTTCTCATTCAGAAATTGTCCTGTTACTTTTTTTTTCCAGAAATGAGCAGCAGGTCCAGAAATAAAGAGGTCTGAAGTGGTCTTATAACGCATTTTAAAAACATTTTGCTGAACTAGTGCCTTGCATTCTGAACAGATGACACCTATTTCATACTTTGGGAACATGGGAAATGGTCCATATGGAAAATTGCTCACTTGAGATGACGCTGTACAGCTTTGTTTCAGTGTGTACATGGATTTTCCAGGTCACTAAGTTCTGATGGTTGGCTAGATACATAAAAAAAGGCTCTTTGTGGCATGCTGACTCTGTTCTTTTTCAGAAATCACTTCCCCTTTGTTCGCAGCAACAGGTCCCAACTAAAAGACTGTGACAGGTGCTGTGATTGGTAGTTTACTGGAGATGAAAAGAAATGTAATGTACCTTTCATGGGTAGAATTGAGGGATATCAAAATCTGTAAATGACTGATCAGTTTACTCAGTTGCCATATTGTCTGTTTTCTACGCAGGCAATAGAAAACGTTTCTTTGTATTTGAATGGTAATAGCTCTTCAAAACATTCAAGGGCATGTCAAACTAATCTTGACAGTTTAAACAGTAAATACAGTCAAAGCGCACATTGCAGTTCAGGTTGGTCCAGCCGATGTGGATAAAAAAAAAAAAGCAAATAAACGATGGCTTTAAAAAACTTGCTGTTAAATGCAAGGTAAGCCAACATATTTTTGCTGCAATTTCTCCAATTTGTTGTTTTAAGAGAACTGGTTATAGGGACATGCCTTGTGTAAAGTGGGCCAGAATAAAGGCAGTGCACTGCTATATGGATATTTATTCAGTATTATCACAGTACTGTTCAAAATGTAGGGGTTGATAAGAATTTTTCCACATTTTTCATAATTTAATAATTTTATTCAAAAAGGGATGTACTGTATGACCGATTTATAAAGTTACAAAAACATAAAATTTCAAACAAATGCTTCTCTTTTGAGCTTAAATAGCCTATTTAATATATATTAATCAAATAATCCTATGTATAGCGGTTTTCACAAAAATAAGCAGCATAACTGTTTTCAACACTGATAATAAATGTTTCTCGAGCAACTAATCAGCACATAAGAATGATTTCTGAAAGATCATGTCGCACTGAAGACTGTAGTAATGACACTGAAAATTAAGCTTTGCATCACAGTAATAAGTACATTTGTACATATTCAAATAAATTCAAATGAATAAATTGAAATAACAGTTTAAAATGTTATTGTTTGCCCTGTATTTTCGATCGAATTAATGCATTCTTGGTTAACATAATAGACTTAATAACCCCAAATGTCTGCACGGTAGCATATAAACTAAAATTAACTCTTCCTTAGCATGAAAAAGGCTGCTTTAGTTATATAAAAAAATGATTGGAGCAGCACTTGTAAGCAGTGCATTAACATATTGTATCTGAAAAGAAGCCGTTTTTCCAGTGCTGTTCCTGTGTCTACTTCACCACACAGTCAGCAGGACTTTGCCGTTTGGAAGAGGCTCCGCTGGATGCTGGGCTCTTTAAAACCACATTTATTGTCCAGCCATCACTCGTAGGCCCTAAACCTGTATTTGGACAGAAAAGATATGGTCTTGTTGTCAGCAGGGCTAAAATTTACAACTATATAGATTGACAGATCTCATTTGAACTCATATTATACCTTGATGCTTGTATTTGGTCACCCAGACAGTCACTTGTCTTTGCTTTGGTTCCATTAAGTTATCAGAATGACTATTGACTGACTTCATTTTGTCTGTCGGGCAGATGCCTGCAAACAAAAACAAGCACATATAGAAACGAAAGAAAACAACTTAAACTGACCACAGCCCCACAGAAGAAATCCTCTTAGACATGCATTGTATTTAATATAATTAACATGAAACTTTTTTTTAATATATACATTTTTGGACATTTCTTTATATGTTTTAGTACTCAATGCTGTTTAAGCAATCAAACAAAGTGTATTTCTGGCAATTCACAAAATCGGGAAAGATGACAGTCAGTTGATAAGGCTAAAATTGGAACAATGTGTGCTGTACATAGAGGTACAAGTTCATTCTTGAGGTTTGGGAAATCGCAAATAGTCAGAATAACACGTGTCCTGTAGCTGGTTAAACAGAGGAGAGCTAAAAATAGTGCTGCACTTACTCCGATAAAACTCATTCCGAGCAAGGAGACACACGGGGGCATTTACGGTGGTCATGGTCAGCTTTTATGTGTAAATATGACAGAACCAAATGCTTGGATAGTGGGGTGTTCTTTGGAACCTGGAAACATACGGCAAAGAGGGAGGAGTTAAGGTCAGTGTTGAATGAGCTTTATTTTATGGTCAAGGAACAAACAGTCTCATTAGTGTCACATAAACATGATTAAAAAAAAACTGAAAAAATGGTCAAAGTCCTACACGAGGGAAAACTACAAACTCTTATCATTATCTAGAAAAGACGAAACTTGTTGACTCCACATTAAACAAACATGTTGATGATAGATGAATCACATGTGTGTCAAAAGTCAAAGAAAGGACTTTTGTCCCAGTTTTGTGCAAATTGTAAACAATATGTTAGTCTTCTGTTGCGTCGTGGAAGCCTAAATTAGACTTCTGTTTTTGTTAGGATATGCACAGTCAAAAAAACAGTGAAGAGAGGGAATAAGAAGTTTATTTTAATAGTGACATTAAAATAGAGCAAACACAAAGATGAAATGTTCTAGTGCGTATGTGTCGAGTGCCTTGTAAGTGTTGTTTGCATGCACATACATCAAATGTACAGTAGCACACTTTGAAAGGCTATGCACAAAATCTAGCATAAGCATAAAAAATCATGGTCTTTAATTTAGCAAAACCAATATTGTTCGGAATACGAACGATTTGACTCTAGTGGTCCTTTCTGAATGAATCAGTTTTTCAATGACTCACTCAATCATTGTTGTGTTATTTCTTGATGAATCAGTCATTTTAAATGAATCAGTCGAGTGAGTAATTCAGTGACATACATATAGATTGTCACTCCTTGCCATGTACTCGGTTACTGATGTAACTTACAGAAAGACTGAAAAGCAGTTGTAATGTGTGCCTGATGGAAATTCACTCTGGTTACTTTGGTATGATTCCTGTTTGACGGACAGAGCCTTGTCATGCTTTTTATCTTCAGGGTGTGTTGGAAGATCACTCCCAAAATACCGTTCCTCCTCTAAAAATAAAACCACTTCCTCCACTCTAACACTCAGCATGCGATCATAGCTGGACGGTGCTAATTATGGAAGTGAACTTTGCTCTATATAGCCAGCCAGAAGCGTATAGTCTGATCTTGGTGCTCTTGTTTTAATGCAGAATGCAACGATTCTCAACAGCTCTGCATGACTCTTTCTTTTCTTTGACACATAACAGGCTTTTTTTGTTAAGGCTCCCTTAAGTGCAAGACTAGTCTTGAGCACTAATCCCTCACTGAGTCAACACGAAATTGGTCTTGAACACAAAAGCCTTTGTGTAAAGGAGGTTTAATCTGCTATGGCATAACAGCAGTGAGAACTACGCTTCATCAGCAGACTCTGATGATGGTAAAGAGCCAAACAGCAGGGGATTAAAGAAAGTTGTGGTTTGATCTCATTTGAAAGGTTAGTACGTGTACAGAGATGTCTAGAATTGAATACTGATGCAACAGAAAACAGAAAGGTTAATGGAAAAGGGTGTCATTCTTTTACAAAGATCCATATCAGTCCTCCAGGCATTTCCTGAAGACCAAAAGACAGAAGTGTTTCGTTTGTGAACTGATGTATTTGGTGGGCGGGGGTGTATGAGAGAGAAAGAAAGAATGAGAGACATAAGAATAGAAGTAGAAGAGATGGAAAGCCGGCTAAAGAGAAACAAAGATATGAGTATTTCCATGCTAAACTTTCTTCACAGTAAATCAAAACACAGTAACAAGTACATTTAAAACAACTCAGAAAATCCTGGAAAATGCTGAGCACTGGTTAGTATTGTGTCAACATATTAGAGATATCTAGGTCAGTTTATATATATATATAAAAACACATACATACATATGAGTGAGAAATCTGCTTAATGTTTGTTTATCCTATCTTTAAATATGAAAACAATAACACTGCTACTTATGTTCCTAGGAAAAAGATATATGATTAGAAAGGCTCCATGCATTATGTCTTAATGTTATCTTTAAGTAGACCTTGCCTTTTTGTAGGCTGTCTGTCATGTAGGCTATAAAAATCCGTAAAGTCCAACGGCAGTGTAAATGTTCCAGAAAAATGTTGAAATCTTGTGAAGAAGGGAAAGACTGGGATTGAAATGCATTTCCAAACACAGACGAGACAGCTTTATATTAAACCCCTCCTTTGCTTCAGGCTCGAGGACTGACAAGCTATTTGCTGAGGAGTTAGAGGTCCCACCCTAAGAAACACCCATGTGCTGTGTTGACCATTTGAGAGACAAACTGGGATGAAGGAAAAGTTGGGATGCTTATGCGCTGCGACAATATTTTCCAGTCCTCACAAATACCAGTGGAAATTCTTTGGATAAGAGACAAGCTTTCACATGGATGCTACTGTTTTTATTACAGTACACTGTTTATTAAGCATATACTTATGTAAAATGTTCTTGTTGCCTTTCTGTATTCTAATTATTAATTTCTATAGTAATAATCTCTGCAATGTCCAACTCTTTTAGGTTAGAGAAAACCCCGCAAGCCATTATTCCACTTTGACCTATATTCTCCTAATAAGAAAAACAGGACTACTTCAGAAACACCGGAGTCATGTGACATGCCTGCAAAATGAGTCTTGAATAGGTGGAGCTATTGGGCTAAAGTATGCACTTCTGTTCAGTGTTGCCTTGCATTAAAGGTTATTCTGTATAAAGGTGAACGGTGGGAAGATGATAAAATAGAGAAAAGATAAAACAGATGAAGATAAATGAATTTAAAAAAGGACAGTTGCCCCTGCAATGGTGCAGGCTTATGTGTAAGTTGTTATTATTAACAAAATATGGCCGAAGGAAATCTCTCTGGCTAATTATATTTACAGACAATTGTGGTTTACGTCAGTTTTCAAATATGAACTTAAATTTAGTCAGTTGATGTGTCCCCTGTACATGTTCAAAGATGGTTTTAATACATATATATTAACAGAAACACATGCATGCATTAAATATATATTTGAGAATATAGAAAGTTGTAATATAAAATATATAGAAAAAAAATAAATATATATATATATATTTGTGTATATGTGTGTGTGTGTGTGTATTTAATTGTATAACAATTTTTCATACAGAACTTAAATTAGTATAATAGTAATTATATAATAGAAATTGCTGTTAAATTACCAATTTAACTGATTTTGTATATGTTTACATAATTCACAAATTATTTATTAAAATGATTTCTACTGTAAGTACAGCTATATAGCTCCACCCTTTAAATCATCCAATGCATACCAAATAGTACTTATAGTACTTGTACATACAGCCTTAAACCCTTATATATAGCCTATTCCTTAATCATCATTCACACGTATATTAAAGAGGTTAATTAAGGCCATTTAGCTTGAAAATTACACCCACGTGATATTGCACTATTGCAACAGTCAAAACATGTCACCAACACTGCACCCACAACACTGCAAAAACTGGCTTGATGCCAGAGTCACAGAGGTTACTGGGGGCATGTCTATTTGTGGTTAACCTCAACTGACTGTGCAAATTTGCAAAAAAGCAACATGAAACCAACAACCATATTCATAGATTTCTAATATATCTAATATGAATACATTTTACTATATTAATATGATCTCCATCTGAATGATGACAGTATGGTGAGGTCATATAAACTGCCTGGTTAGCTGCGGGTGAGGTGCCCTCAGAAGTATCAATCATCACTCAAGCGGTTAAAAATGTGGAGATCACGATAGACACACTCACACACATCAGAGAGGGTGCTGGAAGCCACACAGACCGGCTGACCTATTTTTGAAGATTCAAACCCACAAAAGGTTGTTGAACTGAGTAAGAGATAGAAGAATGGTAGATGTAAACAATACCAGCGCAGAATAATTATAGCATCTTGCAAATGCATAAAAAACATAAAAAAAAGTGATATACAGTAAACAGCCTTGATTTTATAGGTTTATTTAACTTTACATTTTTTAGTTTAATGTTTCATTTTTAAATAATCACTTACTGGAGTTGTCTAGCAAACGTGAAAATGTTTAAGCGGGAGAGTTTGTATGCTAAGGTCAAAAGTATCAATTGTACAGTGACGTGGAAAACAGCTGTTTTCCAGGGGAAATGAAATGAGTGACAGAGAGCAGATCGATGGCCAGATCCAGCACTGATCACGCTCTGACAGCATGAGCAGCTCAGTGAACATCCTCCTGCTGCATGGCTGACCATAAATCACTCACACAGGGAACTAGAGGAGCTTTCCCTGGAACAGATCATGTCACTGTAAAACCATCATCACAGTCCTTGCCTGAGCAACCTGAAGCAAAGCTGAATACCTATTGCGTTAAGTCTTTAACAGCTTGTTAATGTATAGAAAAATATATATATATATATTAGATTTGTATACGACATGTAATTTCTTTTGATTATTTATTTAGGCCTACTATTTAAAACAATTACAAGATGCCCAAAAGGAAAGAACTGAACATAATAGAAAACAGCCATGCATTAAATGACACTCAGGCTATGATTATGTGAACATAACATCCATTTTAAAAACATATAAACATTTATAAATTTTAAGTCCATCCAGTACTTACTGATGTGTATCTATGCTGTTGTTTTCCCACCAAAATGAATCACTTCCTGGAGGATGATGTAAAGCAGGGGTGTCAAACTCAGTTCCTGGAGGGCCACAGCTCTGCACAGTTTAGGTCCAACCAGCTACAAATCACACCTGCTTTGAGTTTCTAGTGATCCTAATGACCTTGATTAGCTGGATCAGCTGCGTTTGATTAGGGTTGGAGCTAAACTGTGCAGAGCTGTGGCCCTCCAAGAGTTTGAAACCCCTGTGTTAGAGTAACACTGAAGCAGCGTTAAAGTTAATGAGGTAATTAAGAGACTGATTGAATGCTGATTGACCATTATTGAAGACACCTGATGTCAACAAACAGAATCCTCAAAGAAGAAAATCATTATTTTTAAGTCACCATTTTAGTGTTCAGTGTTTACTTTAGTTGGGCTCTTGACTTTTTAAACACAAGTTATTGTTTTTATAACTCTGTTATAGCAGAAGACTTTTGCACAGAACAAAAGTCATTCGACAATGGTGATTATTTTCAGAAGTAATCATTACTGTAACAGAGCTGCATAAAAGTGTAAATGTCATTTATTGATTTCATTTTTTTTTTTTTGTGATTCCTACAATCTCTGGAAAGATTTCATACATACTTATATATTTGAGGGGGATTAAAAATAAAAAAATTGTGGCTGTAAGCAGAGACATCAAGAGTTAGCGTATGAATCTCAAAAACGGTGACCATCAAAAAAGAAAGTTGTAGCCAATCAAAACTCATCCAAGGCTCCCATCATGCATTGCAGCATGAATAAAATATGAGCAGAATTGTCTTTGTAACTTTTGTTTTTTTTTAATAGACTTTTTGTCGCCGTTTTTGAGATTCATATGCTGACTCTTGATGTCTCTGTCTGCTTACAGCCACACTTTTTTTTATCCCTCATATATAACAGAATGTATGAAATCCTTCCAGAAGTTGTAGGAATCACAAAAAAAACATTGAAATCAATAAATGAAGTTTTCACTCTTATGCAGCTCAGTTACAATAATGATTACTTCTGAAAATAATCACCATTGTCGGACGATTTTTATTCTGTGCAAAAGTCTTCTGCTATAATTCAGTTACAGCAGAAAAACAACAAATAATGTTTAAAGAGCCCAACTAAAGTAAACACTGACCACTAAAATTGTGACTTAAAAATAGTGATTTTCTTCTTTGAGGATTCTGTTTGTTAACATCATGTGTCTTCAATAATGGTCAATCATCATTCAATGAATCTCTTTATTACCTCATTAACTTTAACACTGCTTCAGTGTTACTCTAACACTATTTGGAGTGGGACCATATGTTGATTTAACACTGGGGATTTTACTGTGTACCGCCAAAATGCTATAATTACATTGTCTATAAATAATTGCTCACTGTATTTTTGCTCATTGTTTTTACCTTGTGCTTCATGTTTTTAGAGATAGTGGCAAGTTCCGTCACCGCCTGCGGACGAAATTTCCGAGAGCAAGAGACTGCTATTGAAAGACATAGAGACCTATAACAGTCATGAGCCTGCCATGCCAATTGATGTTAATGAAGTGGAGCCGTCTCAACATGGCTGTGGGAGGTTCATGGCAGCGGTAAGCGGAGTTTTCTGATGCCTCTGATTTATTGTGTAAAGACTTAAATCAAAATTATTAATTATACATTTTCTTTAACTCTGTGGTAGAACAAATCGAAGACAAGTTAAATTTTTTTAACAAAGCCATGCTGAAAATGAGACTGGAGGAGGAAAGGACAATACTTGTTCAGGAGATGGCCCAGCACTGGTTGCAGAAGTTGCAGGCGACTCTTAAAAGAACAACTTCAGAGGAAGGCAAGTTTTATCTTTTTAACCATACCAATCAAACAAGGAAGTGATGGTGATAAGGACACCATTCTTTAACTTTAGCTAACAAGAGAAGTATCTTACTAGAAAGCAGTTGAAAAACATTCATCTAATTTTGGTGAATTTTAACAAATATTACAAAGCAAGTGGATATGTCATGGTAATTTGGATTTGTTTTTCACTTTTTTACTTGCAGACAAGCGAAACAAGGGCCTGTCCTGTCTCTGCAGAAGACGACTGTCTGAAGTTTCGGATGCGTTGAAAGAGGTGCTCCTTCAATACAAAGCTGTTTAAGGCCCAAAGGGCTCTGCTACAGTGTGTTCACTGCTGTGTGTGTGCACTTTGGATGGGTTAAATGCGAAGCACAAATTCCTAGCATCACTTCACTCACTTAATTGTCTCAAATATCCTTGTTTTATTTAAACTAATTTCATTTAGTCTGTATTTTATATTGACATTCATTTTATGAGCGTCAATGCAAATTGAACTAAAGCTTAAATAAGAATATCATGTATTTGTGAGTTACTGAAGACCTTGACAACTATCTGACATAGTTTATTATTAATCACAAACATTTAATTAGTTTTGTTTATTTAATACTGCACTTCAAACTGCATTGTTCTACTAATAAAATATCACAAGCTCAGCACATCACACCATGTGAAATGTATTTATGGCCATCAGCTTGAAAAAGTAATAATGAGATCAAAAAACAGAGCATATTTATCAAGTTATGGAAAGTAGAATTCCATTCTTAAAAGCCAGAACTATTCTTTCATTCTTCTATAGTTTTACTACTGTTCATCATAAAGTACAGGTAATTTTCACACATCTGAGAAAGGGACAGGATTGAGAAATATAAGCTAGTAAAATCTCCAGGATCCAGCAGGTGGAGGTACGCACCTCTTCAGCTTGATTAAAACCCGCCAGTAAAATCATTGAAGAAGCCGAAAACGAAAGTAACATCAAACACAGGAGATATAAAGTGAAAAAGGTTGAAGTCGACCTAATAGCCTATTATTATTTCATATTACTAAAGGTTTATTTTATTTCATTTTTCTAAATCAAAAGTAATCTTTTAAAAATCTATGAAGGAGATAAACCACTGTAAGAAAAAAAAAAAAGAGAAGTGTAATATATGGTAAAATACTGGCAGCTGTGGTTACCAGAAGATCACCATAAAATATATGCTCACAATGTGAAATGCTTTACAGAATACTTTTTGAGAACCCGTAAATTTTACATTTGAGAACTGCAGTTTGTTTACGGTACATTTCTGTTAAATAAGACAGATATATTACAGTTTACAGTAATTTACATTTTAAAAAGCTGTTGTAAATGTAGATTTTCTTACAGTAACCTACTGTTAATATAATAAATATACTGTCAAACTAATTACATTCTATTATTGTAT
>JAUCMT010000054.1:8754780-8769841 GCA_032357475.1 Enteromius thamalakanensis | reverse complement strand
TTCAACAACATTCAGTTTGATTATTCTTAAAGGTGCAGCATATAACTTCTAGCTACAATTTCCCAAATTTTTTATTTCCTAATCATTCTCAGATTATTGATCAGAAAAGCAGCCAATTATGCCCCTCAAAAAAGTTGAGCTTCAGTATGTTTTGATCCCCAAAACACATTTTGAAAATGCGACAAAAAAAAAGTGTTTAGGGCAATGAAGCAAGAAATAGTTTACCTATAGTAATAACATAACAGAAGAAAGTATTTTACATCAAAATGTAAAGTTCGAAGAGCTGGATGTATGGAGATTAGGTTATGAAGAGATCTATACCACAGCAGAGAAACACACAAACACATGTGTGCTTAAGCACAGATATACAAGTGCAATACAAAAAGAAATGGTGGTATGTATATATAAAGGCTACTTAAAGTGTACTTTAAGTCCTTCAAATAAAAGCTATAATACATTTTTATTTACAAGTAGTAATAAAAAAAAACATGACTGACTGACTGAAAAAAACTTCTTGCACATACAAAGAGTCACCTCCGATATAAAGAACTGTGAAAATAAGAAATGGCAAAAAATAAATTAAGTTGTAATGCCTACACAAAGCTATAGGGGGAAACAACAGCGAGGGCAGAATTGGGGTCAGAGTACAGTGCCAGCAGGAAAAACAGAGGAAGAGGGAAGAAAAAGAGAGAGGACAGGATGGATTGGATGTAGAGGAGAGGGCACAGGCCGACTGGAGAAGGAGGGATGGAGATTGGATGAAAAGAGGGAGGGGTGATGTGGAGTGAGTTAGGGGACGAGGGCAGCGGGAAACAGGTCAGAGTCAGGGGCACTGAACATCGATGGAGGAAGGGAAAGGAGGATGGGGGGATGGTAAAATTATCAGTGGAGGACACTGGATGAGAGGATGCGAGGAGGAAGATAAAAGAAAGCTGGGTGTTACAGAAAGGGAGAGGGGCAGAAAGAAAGAGGAATGGAAGAATAAGCCCCGAGAGTGAGAGAGAGAAGCAGAAAAAGAGACATCGAATGCGTGTAGGGGAGAGCGTGGCAGAGACAGCCGCATATTTATTGGAGTATAAAGAGTATTCATGCAGGGAGAGGAAGGCCGGACTAATGCCTGCCAGCTCTGCTAAAAAGCTCTAAAGCGTTCGCACACACACACTCTCAGTTTTTCTTGCCATTCCCTCCTTCACTGGTCTTTCAGGAAAGGTGTTTGAATGACAGATGAGAGCGCTCCCAGTGTAATGTCCATAAAATGTGTGAGTGTGCGCTGGATGTGTCTCTTATGCGCCGTGATGTGCTGAATACACTATTTGCCTGGCTCTGCTCAGGAAATGGCTGCAGCAGTCAAGCTTTGAGGTGGAGATACTGGGCCAAGGCTGTTGCTGCTGCTGCGTTCGGGTAGGTTTCCACCAGCTTGCAAACAGTTAATAGCTACACTTTCACTCCAGCATTCACCTTTTGCCACACTCGTCAACGGGGAATGAGTTACATAATATATTTTTAATTAAAAAAATTCTCTGTATTTGAAAATAGTGAAATTTGATTGTAATTTAAAATCAGACAAACATGCACAAAGACAAAGTTTGATGACCTCTTTAACACAATATGAATCCCTAAAATCAGGTGGCAGCTTCCTGAAGCTCTCTTTTCTCATTTGATCCAAATAATGACAGCCTACAAAACCTCTTAACCGCGTGACAAGCGTGAAATATGTTTAGCTCTGGCTCATGTCACTCAACTGGCCCCGGTCCAGTTCACTCCTGCAGAGGGTTCCCCTTTTAATCATCCAGAGTAAACGCCATACAGACAAGCAGACTGTCTCAACATCCTCCATCCATCCTGAATTCTACCCATCCTACTAATACAATAGTTAAGGGTGAGTTTGAAACATGTTATATATTTCATGCATAGCTTTTCATCCTACTTCGGTTCAGTGTTAACTGTAAATAAATCTACATCTCTGAGGAAACAAAACAGTGGGCCGAGTGATTGTGGCTATGTTTATTGCCGCAATTACTCTAGCAGGTGTGTGTGTTTGCATGTGACACACACAGACACGCAGAGGGGTGCAGGCACAACAGTCGATAGCACCGCTGTGCTTCCTGTCTCAGAATCTCAGTAACGACCAATCAGGCGTAATGATCCAGTCTACACAGCAGGGCCAGTGAGGAGTCACCATAACACAAACATTTCATCAAGGGGTGCAGTCCATGCGCTGATTGGCTGAGAGGACAGACGGTGTCATTTTTGAGCCCCCCACACATATGTACTAGGCATCTAAACAGGGTGGCAGAAAGCAGGAGGATCGGCTCTTTTCTTGAGTAGTAATTAAGTGTTTTTTTTAATTCATGCGGATGACCTCCAATTAGTGCACTCCACCGATAAGCCTGAGCCTGTCAGTCAACTCCCCCCACTGCAGTCTAACAGAATCTGCTTCACAGCACACCAAACACATTTCTTACAGATTCTCCCTCCTCGTCCCTCATCTCTTCAGACCGGCACCAGTCGATGGCTTACAAATGACAAATCACACACCTGTGCAAAATGTTCCATCTAAAAATCCCTCCAATTTCTATCAATAAATCGATTTCATAGTATTAATATTCTAATTTACATTACTGATAGAATTATACACAAATTTTGAATTCTTAATATAAATATAAAACAATATAATTAATAAAAAATAAAAAAAAAATCACATTTACATGAATAAAATAATTATAAAATAATATAAAATAATTATATATATATATATATCGTTATATTGTGTGTGTATTTGCAGATAATACACAAATATACACAGTGCACACATATTATATGAAGAAAACTTTTATATTGAATGCAATAAATCGATTGAGATTATATAAACTTATATATACACACACATATACCCCTATCCCTCCATCTCGACCTCTTTCTCTCACTTCTGCACAATAGAGACCCACCCTGTCTGCTTGCACCACCCCTCCTCTCTTCTCGGCTCTTCTAAAAAAACAAAAACAAAACCAAACCGGGGCTTGGATGCTGGAAGTGAAAGAGAGAGAGCTGACAGTGCGCTCCAGCTGCTCTGAATGTCACAGTGATTCATTGGGGCATTTAGCGCACTGGGGACAGGACAACACTGGAGTGTGTGTGTGTGTTTAAGAGGGCAAGGGTCTAACAGGCACAAGGGCACTCACACAAACATGCTGATTGAAACCAGGCTCGTTGAGTTGCTGTCAGGTTGTGAGGATGGTCCACAGACAGTCAATCAATGCTTTACCCATGATTCCCCTGGGGTGTGGGGGCAGAGGGCAGTCGGGAAGAGCAGAGTGCTGCATCAGCCACCAGCTGCCAACGAACTCATCATAAAATACTTCCTTAACACACACGTATACAAAACCACAAACATACAGCTTTCATTCATACACACAGACTATGGCTACGTTCCAAATTTAAGCAAGCTACCTACCAAGATTGCATACGCATAGGCTGTAGCAACAATGTCACACCAAACTGTAAATTCACCAAGAGTTAGTAGAGAAGAGTTGTATCTAATGACTGAATGAAGAAATTACTTTTAAGTTGGGGGTTAAGTGCAGTCACATTAGGAAAAGATTGCAGACACAGGTGGTCTGTTATCAATAGACTGATGATTTTCAAGAAAACATTATTTTACCCTTTCCTTCAAAATTTTACGTTGCATATTGGTTGCCATTTCGTACTAAGTATTTGAAGAGCTTCAATAGAACTCCTTCATGATTTTAGTCTTTTTTGTATAGGATTACTTTTTTGGTGGAAAATAAGCTGTGCAGTGTTCCTGCTTAGGAAAAGCATTGCAAATTCATTCCCTTACAACATTTTATTCGGTTTGAATGCTGCATGCCAAGTTTTGAAACAGCCTGTACAGTATATTCAATTATGTATAGGTTTTTCAGTTCTCCGTGGGCATTAGAAATGCTGATTGGCCACTCAAAACAACAAACTCAAGTCTCATTTTTATCAAATCAAAGAAATATGCACACTGTTTGTAATAACCTGTTAATTAAAATGAACCATATTTCAAACTTTAGTAGGCCCAAACACTGATTCTTCTCAGGATTATGCACAAACATTTTAATCAATATGATTTAATCTACAACAGCGATTTTATACTTCACAGGAGCCAGTATAAATCAATGTTTTCATTGTAGTCCGGTCTGAGAACATTGATTTAAATAAACGCTACTGAAAAAGCATGGCATTAATTAAGGGAATTGTTTCTTTAATGCAGCAGTGGGCCAATAAATTAAATTAAACTATGTCATGTATGCAGCATAGCCTGTAGCTAGCTAGCTAGGGATAGCCGACCACACGGAAATCTAGTTCACCATTCAATCAGCTCAATTCTACAACATCAGAACAACTAAAGCATGAATCATAGAGCTAAAAATACTACTTAACCATGTGGGCCTTCACACATGCACACACACACACACACACACACACGTGCATGCCAAAACTCACACCATGCAAACACTTACACATGCTTCGACAAACATGATCATATGCACAAAGATATGCACAGGCACAGTTTTTTTTAAACAAATTTAAAAAGTATTTAAAAAAGCATAAAAATCTAATGCTATGATGTCCAAGTGTCCATGATTTTTAACTAATCAAAATGCATTTACAAACAAATAAACAAATGTCTCGCTCAACGGTCAATTTATGAGACCATGAGACTACACATGGCGTGACTTGGATTCCATTTGCCACAAACAAATAATACACTGTTTCATTTCACACACACTCAGACAAAGAACAGAGCTCTTTACACCCGCGCACGCTTATGCATGTATATATTCATGCATAAGAATGTCTGTTTTTCCAAATAATACACTGAATGTGCATGCATATGCATACCAGCATACCAGTATATTAGAAAGAAGTGCAATTAAGAGTGTATATATTATGGATGTTATAGTGATATGACCACAATGTGGAGGCTAAAACTCACAAATAAAACTTTTTAGCCTAGGTAAAACCACTCTAGAGTTCATATTGCTCAGGCACTTGTTCTTTTCAGAAGAGCTGGATTTAACTGAGCAGAAACACGGCAGGAGTTTTTCTAGAAATTTCTACTTGGATGCTCGGAAGTCATAACTATGAGGGTGAATTATAGTGGCTCTGGTCAGTATTAAAAGGACACTTTAGATTCAAATCTAAGGTTCATATTCATATTTCATAATTCTGTATCTCTTCATTTAAATGAAAAGAAGGAATTGATTTTTATCAAAAAGAGTACCAAAAGATGCACAATAGGTATATATTTGATCTTTTATCTTGTACAGAGAACAATGGGAATGTTTTTATGAGACTGTCATCTCATAAAAAAAGCTTAATTGGAAGTTCCTGCCAAGATTTATGGTTGTTCTTAATCAACAGTACACAGAAAAACCTGCACAGTCAACAGTCACAATTACAACTTAATTATGACCAATAAAAACCTGACTGTCAAATATACTATTATTACTATATTCATAACGTCAGTTAAACAAATTTATTCTTTAAAGGGAGGCTTATCCCAAAATTAAATTTCTCATCATTTGCTCACTCCACTTTCATTTTTTGTGAAAAACACATTTCGAAAGCCAATTAAGTCCGAAGTAATGCTGGACCTTGTTCGCATTCACTCTATTAAAAAAAAAAAAGAAAATACGTGTTTGGAATGACATGATGGTAACGATGGCAGAATGTATATTTGTTTGTCAAATAATTCCCTAAAAGTAATATTTCCTTAACTTGCATTCTCAGGCTTCAGGCCAGTTTTCTGTAGCATTTGTAAAGGAACAATGTGTACTATTTTTGTACCTGCACCCAGATATCCTCATATACTTCTCAGCATATGTCATGTCTCTGTAGCAATTTAAAATAAGAATATATACAATTATTGCAACATGATTGATAAAACTTGAGAGGAACTGTCAGACTAAATGTACAGCACTGTTTCACTTCTTGTGATGCGTTTAAACCCGCCATTTTTCCCCCAAACCTCAGTGGAGCTGACCTGAGCACAAGCAGTAACAGATGCTAATTCTTTCACTTCTACTTCCCCAGCCGCCCTGCAGGGAGTGTGTGTGCGGACGCGTATGTGTGTCGGACTCCCCTCTGTGGGATTACAATAGATTATCCTGCTAAGACGCGGCACGAGCTGCTCCCCATGCCGGAACAGGCCTGGCATTGCCATAGCAACAACCCCCCTCTGCCGAAACCCCCAGCGTTGTAGCGGTGACAGCTGTACCCTACCCAAAAGAGAGCGAGGAACAGGTCAGCAGAGTGAGAGAAGGATGGAGGATATGAAATGGGTAGGAATGTGCAAAGACACAGAATGAAGATGCTTAGAGGCGAGAGAGACAGATGGAGGTAAAAGCAAGTCTGTGCTGGAATGACAGAAGGTAAAGAGAGAGAGAGAGAGAGAGGTTCATCTTATTGGGTTTGTCCTTTACTGTCTTGGTGCCCCTGACACAGCAGATAATCTTCACTCCAGACACCTGGGAAGAGCAGCGTCCCTGAGCAAGACTCAGCATGTGCTCACAAATGTTCACACGTGATGGACTTCTCAAATCTTTTGGGCTTCATGAAAGAGAAACCTGAAGTATCCTTCACCAAAAAAAAATATTTAAATTCTGTCATAATTTACTCTCTCTCATTTCGTTACAGACCTGTATGACTTACTCTTGTCTTTGCAACCTAAAAGAGAAATTTCTCAATTATAAAGGATTGAGATTAGACATTTTGAGCCTCAAAGGGATGAATAAATACAATAAATAGATGACAAAAATAACCTTCAAAAAAGTATATTCTTTGACATCCAGTGATATTAACTGTTATAAATGCCTTTTATGATACTATCATATTGCTTTCTTGGGAACCGACTTAAAATATGGCCAAAATATTCTCCAGAAATTCACCTTTTGTGTTCCACTAAAGTCATACAGGTCTGTAAAAACATGAGGGTGAGAAAACAATGAGAGAGTTTTCATGCACAGCTACATGAGGAATGAAGGATTTGATTTTAAGAAGTTTAACTATGCCCCTCACACACTCATTTACTGTGTAAATCCTAATGGCACAGCTGATGAGAGACGGTAATCAGGTACATTTAATGGGCCCAGCTGAAATTCCCCAGTTTGGGCTCTAAACTGAGCCGAGATAATTAGAGAGGGGCTCAAAACCCCCTTTCACATTTAATAAAGAAAAGTCATTTATTAATCTCTGCTTCCCTCCCCCTTCCTCGTCTCTCTTAGGACTGCTGGTGCTTCTTTTCAACAGAGTTTTCTGGGTTGTTATAAGTGGGCTGTTCTGTTTGTCTGTAATACCTCAATACAGCAGACCCAAGAGCCCAGTCAAACAACACAAAGAACAAACTACAGTCTGTCAGTACTGTTTGTGGTTCATGTATGCCTTACGTTATACATACAAAATGCCATTTTTTGGTTCCATAAAGAATCAAGCTTCTGAATTATATTGAATGAAGTCCCTGTGTATGTAAGCAGGTATACCAGTAATCAAAAAGGTAAGGTTTGTTTTTATCTCTTTAATCTTAAATGCTTCTTACTATTGTAACTAAGATCAAATCTTAAAATTATACAACTGGTTTTTAATTTCCTATGGCTCAACCGGAAAACCACAGCGCTTGCAACATGGGTTCAGTTCCTGAGAAACACACACACACTAATAGACTGCACTTAATGTACTGTAAAGCTAAAAAATGTTCAGTTTTGACACAAGCTTATATATACTTGCATACCATATGTTCATATACAGCTGAACGCATAGCCTTTCAAAGTATGTTCTATTTGATAGCATGCATGAACCCAGTAGCTGGACACATGCACTAGATAGATAAATAAATAAATACAAAAAGTAAATAAAAATAATTCAGGGTGCAACCTGACCATACAGAGTATAAAACAAAGAACAATCTGGCTTTTAACATCACATATACGTATGCATACCCTTGCATTGATTAATACTCTGGACTTAAGATGCAGTGCATATTGATTTACTGATTTTGATCTACTATATTATTTTACAGAAGTAAGTGTGTTAGATCTGTAGAAAAGTGAGTGAGCATATAACGGGACGTTCTGTTAATGAAATAACTTCCATTCACTCATTCACTCATTCACTGTTGTGTAAGCTTGTGTTAAAGTGCAACACACATCTCAAAATCAAAAACCTATGCACAGAACCAAGTAACACTCAAATGTACAGTGCGTCACAAAACACGAAAAAAAAAAGAAAGAAAGATCTGTTGCTACTTCCATTTCATTGTCACGTTAATATCTTCATGCCTTTACAAGTTGAAAGAGCTATAGAAAAATCACCCTGCGGTCTGAGTGGCCGGCCTGAGCCGCATTGTAAATGAGAGGAGGTCAGGCAAGAGGTACAGTAAAGCTGCAGTCAGCTGAGATGCTGAATCTGGGCAGCAGTTCAGCTGGTAATAGGATGTGAGTAGACAGGCCTGTGAAAGCACTGCCCGGCCTTTCCATCGGCCTTTCACCCAATTCCCTTGGAAAAAGACAGTGAAGGGGGAAGGGACAGAGATCGAGAAGGAAAGATGGAATAAGCGAAATAAAGACAGAGAGTGCCCAAGGCAATGAATTTCTCTCTGTCACAGATTGTTCCCCTCTTTCCATCTTTCATGCCTGCCGTATTGGTACGATGAGAACGAGAGACAGGGGATGAGTGAGATATGGAGGTGTGGAGGAGTGAGACAGCTTACTGAAAAGTGTCAGGGTATGTTTCTTTAGCGAGTGCAGACATTTTTCTGCTCTGAATAGTTATGACTGTGCTGAGGGCAGAAACAAATAGAGCATTTAGCGTCACAAGAAGGACAGGGGAGGAGATGGAGAGAAGGGGGGATGGAGGAAAGAACGTGGGGGGGAGGAGGGTCTATCATGAGATTGAAGGAATGACAAAATTACACGCCGTGAAGAACCATTCCTCTCTTGTTCAGCTCAGTACAAGTGTACCTCTGTAGCCTTGCTAATAGTAGTCATAAAGTGTGCGTGTGCATACATACAAAAACAGAACAACAGACACTGTCTTGTGCCAGAATCAACCCACTGTTTGTCTGTTCTGTTATCAGTCGTCCAAAGCTACATGTGGATCTCAGTCTGTTCTATGCGGCACGCACGGACTGGCAGGCGACGCTAAAAAAGCAATGTGTCAACGGCTGTTAAAAGCATGACACTGGAAATGAAGAAGTTTGATGCAGGACTTAAAGGGATGGTTCACCCAAAGATGAAAATTCTGATATCGCATTGTGTCATTTTAAACCCATAAGACTTTGGATACTCTTCGAAACACACATTTTTAAAATGTAACCTGAAAGATTTGTCCAGGTAACTACAACTTAAAAGATCCAAAAAGATCATATAGGCATCTTATAATTGATCCATGCAAATTAAGTGGCTTAATCTTGTGAAGGGCTATAATCAATATACTTGTTTATATTTGAATTAAAGCCTAAATTAATGCACTTCTTATATTACATGTACACATAGCATCTGGCAAACACGAAGTGTGTCACTTGTGCATCGAAAACTAGAACAAACCTTATTGATTGTTAAGCATCATGCATGCATTGAGCTCGTGTGTTTATCATGTGATGTGCTTCATGTGTGTGTATAGTTAAGAATGATCTATAAGAAAATAAAAAAACTTAGTGTCATGAACAATGCCTGATCAAAATGTGCAATGACTCCTGTGATTACATGTAGGTTACGTGAATAACGTAGGTTTAAGATAAGTGTGATGTTAGGCGTGTAAAGCTATTGCAATGAACAGTCTAACAGCCATAAAATTGCAACTTTATAGTCACAATGAAACGGAAGTGGCAACAGATCTTTTCTTTGATATTTGAATGTGCAAGAGTAACAGATTATTAGTCCACTGAAGTTAGCAACTCTCCTGTTTGATTTGTAGTCAAGTCTAGAAGGGATACATCTGTGGCAACTGGGCATGTGCACATCAATATAGCGTAACGATAACATGACAGGCAATCTGACCAATCAGAACTGGGCTGTCTATTAAGCTCCCTGCACGCAATCATTAACATTCAATAACAATTAAGTTAAATTTGCCTTAAATTTTGCTTTAATGCAAATTTTAAGACCAAACAGAAGCCAGTTGTTAACTGTAAACTAATATCATGCAATTGTCTTAAATGGCTGGTGCCCACTTATCTGCTTTACAGCAAATCTGTTGTTACTGGCTTCACCTTATTAATATTCACAATCCAAGCTGATATGGTTTGATAACGTGCCCCAGACTTTTCACATCGTTCCTACGCCCCTGGTAATTACCAACAATTCTTTACAGCTCTCCAATCTGCAAGTATTTCTCTATTTTAGCAATACACAAGGGACAGCAGATGTACAACAGGTTGAGCAGCTTACTTCACACAGTCACACTTCATAGCAAATGCATACTGTATCCCAGAGACAGGAGGAGTTTAGCGAGAAAATAAGGTGCTGCTAACCTCTACTTGCTCTCTCTTTCTCGTCACACACACGCGCTCATTTACAAGTCTGTAGTGCTACTCAAAACAAGCAATGATTTCCAATACTAAACGTGGGTTGAATTTGCTCCGGAATAGCTTTTGGTAGGAAGCCCTATACATATTAACGGCCCGACATGCTTAACCTACAAATATACACAAGCACGTTCACCTCAACATGAGCGGACACAATAGGAGATCTGCAGACCATCCACACCTTTAGTTTGTCTCTGAATGCAGGTGTACATCTTGGCGCTGGGCCAAAATGAAGAGGACAAATGGATTGAGAAGGTGCAGATGACATCGGGGCATAAGAGACAAGAGGGAAGGGATACGCAGGAAACAGAGGGTAAGGAAAGTAAGGGATGGGGGTATTTAGCAATGCATCACTCTAAAAGGAAGAGAGGGTGCTGGCGGAGGGATGGGGGGAGGGTACGAGGAACATTTGCAGTGTTAAAGGAATCATCTTCCTCCTGCGGTGGTCTTGAGGGAGAAAGGAGAAATATTGGGAATCCAGGGGTGAGATTGAATTATTGCATCTTAGACTGCATGTGGACACAGACAAAGACAAGCAGTACTAACATGCAATGCTGAATCCAGGGTGGGGAAGGAGAACGCACAAGAAAAATAGCCAAAACCAAAAGGAGGAGATGGCTGTAGAGAGAGAGAGAGATAGCATAGAGGAGTAGGGGCGGTATAAGGCAAAGAGCACAAATTCTTTACCTGCAAATATGTTGTTGTAGGTAAACGTGCCGTGTAAAACACCAGCGAATGAAGGACTCTGGGACATAACTGACACCAGAATTGAGAGGTGACACAATCAATTTCCACCAAATCCCAAAATAATTATTAAATTGATTAATTATTATTATTTATAAACAATAATATTATTAGTGCTGTCAAACAGATTAATTGCATCCAAAGTATTTTTTATTACATATTTTTTGTGTTCACTTCGTATGTTTATTATGTATATGTAAATACAAACACATGCATGTGTATTTTTAAGAAAATGTATACATTACATTTATTTATGCATAATATAAAAATATATACTGTATGTGTGTATATACACACAAACAATAATGATATCTGCCAACAAAACTGCTAATCATTCTCAGCAAGAGTGTGAATGTCTTCGGTCAGCTCGGTTTCTCTTGTAATTCAGTTCTGCTCCGTTTTGTCATGCGTGTGGAAATGTATCTGTTTAAAATGCTAAACAGCAGTTTACTGGAATCCTACACCGACTCAGACTGTCTCTGAACAGAAGCTACTGCAAGAGCATGTCTCTTTAAAGGTCTAGTAAAGTGACTGTACGCTGTTTTGTAGCTTACAAAAATGTAAAATTTAATTACACAGTGGGATGGAGTGGGAGTGTGGCCGCGGGCAGCAAGTCCTTATTTAGGGTGGGCAGTCACATGCCTCTGTCAAAACATATTAACCCCTCCCCTCTTAACACTCCAGCAGAGAGGACTGCAGAAAGGGAGGGAGATGGCAGAGAAACCACTGAGAGACACTTCTACTGTAGTTCAGCCACTGATAATCATAAAATCAGTCATCTTCTCTTCAGCAAACAATGCCAAATCAACTGCATCCTAAGACACACACATACTGGCATATTAGTGGTGAAGGTTGATTGCGAGTGTGTGAGGGTCACGTTTCCTGTGGTTCATGCTTCTTAAAGTGTGTGACTCAGCAGTCTATTCAGAGATCTCCCCATCTATGTGTCCTCTTTTATATTCTCCTCTTCTTCTCTACATACACTGGAGGACCAGAAGGGTCCATTACCAATGGCTGTAACAGATTCATGTTACCATGTTACCATTCACTCGGCCTTCATTTATGAGCACCGAAACATCATCCGGTTTACATGTAACAAAGCAGCAGATGAGAAACTAAGAAAATGTTTTCTTTTAACTTTCTATTCAAGAAATATTTAGCAACACCTATTTTTCCACCATTAATAATAATTATTAATACGTTTCTTGAGTGCCAAATCAGCATATTTGAATGATTTTTGAAGGGTCATGTGACTGAAGACTGAAGTAAAGAAGAAGATGCAAAGTAAATAAATAAATATATATATATTAAAATGTGTTTAAAAATGAAAATTCTATCTATATATATTTACTGTAAATAAAGCTCCCTCTCTCTATATATCTAGCTTCATATATAAATAAATAAAAGTCAGTCTGCACAACCATAAAAATCATGATGGCAGGGCTAGCAAGTGTCCTTTTAGTCAAAAAAAAAAAATACAATAACTGTAATTGTTATATTTTTTTAAAGATTGGAAAATGCTGTGACTAGAAGTATGTGTTGGTCACTTTCCCAAAAAACCTGTAAAAACAGTGCACCCCATTTCAGTGGATTTTCACCAGCTTTTCTCCTTTTATTGTGTGTAATGCACATGAGGTAGTCCCTGGGCAGTCCACGTAAGGCTGAAAGTAAGACAGCATAATAAAAGTGAGTAGCTTGGTGTGAGCAGTAGTCTGGCATTTTCTTGTAATATTGACCTTGATCTGTTAGCACCTGAAGAATATTCTTGCTTTTTCTGTTAATGCGTGCTGCATGGGCCAATCATTTCTATATCTGAGAGCTGCGTAATCTTGACTAAACCCATCTTAGGTTCACACACACACACTGACACCGGCCCACGTGTTTGAGGAAGTTGGGGAGTCTTCAGCAAGTCCAACTTAATCAAAACAGGTGCCAGACGTGGACCTTAACACAAAGCATAGGTGAAAGACTGGCTGGAATTTAATCATTCTCAAGTAAAATAGTAGTCAAAGCTCTTCTTGTTAAAACACTGACATCTGTGGTAGTACCTGTGATTTCCTAGCAAGATTCTGGAGAACTGACCTACTGACTGAACCACACAGCCTGGACAAATAGAGGAGGACCAGTACTCTAGAGTAGGGCTTCTCAAATAGGGGTTTGTGGGTAAACTGCAGGGCTTTAATGAAAAACTATTAATTAAATCAAATAAATGCTTAAAGGGTTACTATACCCCAAAATGAAAATTTAACCAAACCTGCAAAAGCTTTGTTCGTCTTCGGAACACAATTTAAGATATTTCAGATGAAAACCCTTTAAATCTAAACTGACAAAAAGTTCGGACAACACAAGTCCATACCATGTCGAACCAGACCTTCAGAGAAGATGGTTGGTTAGTGAGGCTTGAAATTACCTCCAGGTTTGAAACAGATGTGAAGAAATCTGTATAGGTGTTGTTAATGACATGACTGCATCAGTAAGACAGATCCAGCTGTGCTGAGATGTTGCCTTGAGAACAAGTGGTTCCTGCAGTGAGACACGATTCTGTTCTATTCCATCAGCGGGTAAAGACACGAGTGGTCTTACTATGATATCTCACTTTACTACGTAATCCCAGGATTACTACAGACCGTGTTAATCCAGCAGCATGATGATAATGTGACTCAATCCTCACACCACGCCATCAATCCTGCACAACCCAAGACATATCCCAGCTTTCTAACGAGGGATGCAATTGATCCGGCAGCCATTTTATTGGATGTTATGACCTGCACATATGTGCACTGAAAAATCAAGCTTTGCTCAATCAATATTTTGCAACAGGGACATTTCTAGCCTTTCATCGGGATCCTATTAAAGTGTCCCCATATTCTTCTTCTTTTTTTTGGTATTGTAATGGATATGTAGATACCAAATTTTACTCAATGAAGAGCTGCTTCAAGTGAACTCTTTAAATCAATTAAACAAATTCAGACTTTCAGATTTTGGATGAAGCAGTGTCCAAAGCTGGTTACAGTGTGAACATATTAGTTTTGATGGGAGTTTTTGATGTTTGTCAAGTGTATTCTTCTACACTTGTCGTCTCTGACCCCACAAAACCTGCGAGGTTATAATCATAATTCACAAATTAAGCACTGCTCATACTTCGCAAACAAACATGGGCTCACAAAACATCCATATCATCGATAAGCATCCTGCATTGTCTTTCAAAGCAGCACCAGCATCTCTTGTCATCCGTCCTCTATTGTAAATTAAATTTGCTCCCATTTTTGTTCCTCATAAAAGATTTAGCAGAAAGGTGATCTTAATCTGGGTCACCGGCATTCTGCGGCTTGTTTCCCATTAGAATTTTCATCATGTTTAATATTCAACCTCTCTGTCTCGTTACGCACTGCAGGATCCCTCTCTCTCACATGCACATGAGCTAGTACTGTATTGATGAAATTAAAACGCACATTGAAAAAGCATGCTCATGAAGGCGGCATTTATTTGATTGAAAATACAGTAAAACTGCAATATTGTGAAATATTTTTACATTTAAAATAACTTTTTTTAAAACTAGTGTTTTAATGATTAATCAGAGAAAAAAAGTTATTGTTTACGTAATATATGTATGAGTACAGTGCATATTTATATTCTTACATTTTATATTGCATATACATATTTAATATATAAACCCAAAAGTTTTCTTAAATATATAACAACATTTTAAACAATTTAATATATCTGTGCTGATTAAAAACATTAATTTTG
>JAUCMT010000054.1:8738804-8753370 GCA_032357475.1 Enteromius thamalakanensis | reverse complement strand
TATTTGACTGAGATACAACTATATGAAAATCTGGAATCTGAGGGTACAGAAAAATTTAAATGCTGAGAAAATCACCTTTAAAGTTGTCCAAATTAGATCTTATCAGTAAATATTACTAATCAAAAATTAGGTTTTTATATATTTTAGTAAGAAATTGAATAAATACCTTGATGGAACATGATCTTTACTTACTATCCTAAGGATTTTTGCAAAAAAAGAAAAATCTATAATTTTGACCCATACTATGTATTTTTGGCTATTTCTACAAATATACCCCAGCGACTTAAGACTGGTTTTGTGGTCCAGGGTCACATATAACAATAATATTGTTTTTGGTGCACTTCAGTCTTAATCTAACTTTACATTCAAACTGATGTCAACTTAAAATTTAAAATGAACGCTAAAAGTTTAAGAATTTATTCAATAATTCAATAATTCAATAACTTATTTTAAAGTTGCTTATGCTCACCAAGATGCATATATTTAATAAAAAACACAGGAAAAATAGGTAAATTGTGAACTATTATACCATTTTGTATTTCAATATATTTTCCAATGCAATTTATTTCTACAGTGACAAAGCTGAATTTTACATTTAAATTGTATCAACTTACTAATAAGTACAGTATATAACAACATAACGCAAATAATTTAATAATGAAATGTTATAATTCACGTCATTCTATTCCAGTACCATTTCCACAATGTGAATAAACTACAACCTTTTTGTGTTTTTACTTTAAGTGACAAACAAAACCTTAAGGAAATCCTTAAGTGAAATTATCTGCACAACAATTAATCATTAGACATAATTTCATAATCATGACAACTCTGATGACAACAAAGCGGAGGTGCCAGAAATAGGGGAAACACACACTTGGGAGCAGCACTTTAGAGACCTCAGTGACTACTTTGCACACTCTTTGCACACGCCGGCCCAACCTGTTAAAATTCACACAACTGTGTGTGTTTGCCAGTAGCTGTGGATGAGCTGCAGTCAGAGCAGCCCACATAACTCTAAGGTCACATGAGAGTGCAGACGCAGCCTGTGGCTCCCCTCGTCTTTGCGATTCTAGGATTCTAGGAAGCGATTAAACATGCGAATACGTAGGAGTGGGAGTGGCACGTTCCACCTTTTCTCTCACCCACTCCATCTGCCCTGCAAGCAAGCACACCCGCTTTTTTGTAGCCTGCGGCGCGGGGAAAGAGCGGTGCACGTCTGCTGAAGACCTGGCCGTGACATCAACAAGCTTCATGTGGAATCCTAATTACCGCAATCATGTACTTGACAAATTGTTTCAAATTATCGGGTTTTCATAATGAAAGTTACATGCACAGACATGCACAATATCTTTTGCCAGAATGACTTCATACCGCTGAAGCAGAGTCCAGAGCAAGGCAGGCTTGTCCCGAGTTCCTTCTGGATGCTGATGGGTCAGTGCCGCATCCCAGAGATTGTGATGGGGGAGGAGAGGATATAGAGCGAGGAGGAGAAAGAGGAGGAGGCACGGTCAGACTGAGGTAGCAGCCTTTTATTTGGACCCATATGACACAAAGCCTCTTCTCCTCTCCCTTTTTCTTAATGACTAACAGCCTCTTTCATTTTAATGGATTGCAACAGAGGAGGATGGGTAGGGTGTGTGTATGTGTGTGCAGAAACACTGTCTGCAGACACATAGAGGTGAAAAAGATTATGCCCCATATGAAAAAACCACCCTGTGCTTCTATTTTGATAACAATCGTGTCCATCTTAAAGCATGAACATATTTCCACAGACAGAAAAAAAAATGATACGTTTACATTTTTGAAGAAAATTTGGATGGTTGCTTAACTTACTCTCCCAGGTCAATACAGTACCACAGAAGGCAATAAATATGCAGAAATGCAGAAGTAGATAGCGCAGAAAGAAAGAAAATTGGAAGAAAAGCATAAAGAAAGATGAAGAAAAAGAAAAAAGAATGAAGACATTTCTGAAGAAATGCAAAAAGAAAGAGAAAGAAGTGTGAAAAAGAAAAAAGGTAAAAAAAAAAAAAAATTAAATAGCAAAAAGAAAATAATATATTTATTTATTTTACGAAATTAATTTTATTTCTTATTATTTTGTATTTCTTTCTGAATTTCTGTACTTTTCTGTATCTCTGTCTTTTTGTGCACAAGGTCCTAAAATTATTTCTGTCTTGGATGAAATAAAGACAAATTCAAAAAGGAAGAAAGAAATGCAGAAATAGAATTAAGTTATGTTGCCAAACTTATTTCGGGAGGAGTGTGTACGACTAATCAGACACAGTTGGCGCTGCATTTCCAATCATCTCGTAAGCCAATCCGATCCCAACCCTTCCACTATAAATAAGCCAGCTTACTTCCCTTCCGTATCTTGTTACAAGCATCCCTCCTCCACCACTTCTCCACCTCGTTCACACTTCCTGCGGGGTCCGAGCCGGACACTGAATTCTACCCTCAATAGGGTTCATCCTTCCAGGGCTCGGAGTCCGCTGGGCTCCCGGCTCGCACCCAGGACAACACACTATTATTATTACCGCGATTAAAAGGAAGCGCAAAATACTGAAAGAAAGAACAGAAATTTAAAAATACAGAAAGAAATTAGCAAAGCAATAAAGAAATTCCCAAATGTAATATAAAGAGATGCAGAAAAAACGTTTAAGATGAAAGAAATGTCAACAGTAAACAATAAAGAAAATTAATCTGTAGACAAAAAGAAAGAAAGAAAGAAATACAGGAAAAAGAGAAATGCAGAGCTAATTCAGAAAAAAGAGGCAGAAAGAAGTAAAGCAAAAAGAAAAGTAATTTGAAATGTAAAAATAATGCAGAAAGAAAGAAAGAAAGACATTGCAAACACAGCAGTGCTGCAGACTGAATATTCCCTCTGTTTGTTTGGGGGGTGGGGGGTGGTTTGCATAAAGAGCCGTTTTGTTATTCAGCGTGTGATTGAGAGTCAGAACAGAAGTGATGTGGGAACAGCACAGCGTGGTTATTTTGGGTCCACGCGGCCCATTAGCAACAGCGCAATGATAGCACCTTTACTGCAGCCCGCCACAATCCAGCAGTCATTATGAAGTCTTTATGACCTGTGACAGCCAGTCAAGGCCTCTGGATTCTATTAAAGAACCGTCTCATTTACATTCATACAGGTGCTGCAGCTTATCCACAACCTACCTACACAAAGCAGCCAGTAAAGGATGAAACCAAGAAAAGTTTGCATGTAATAACAGAGTTTGTGCGACCTTTGTTTTCTGACTGCAATACTATCTTGCTTCAGCCCGAGGCAGTGCTAGACAACGTCGCCCAAACCAAGGACTCGTTTTCATAGTCTGAACACACACACACACACACACACACCCCACTCCTCCTTTCTGTTTTCGTCTTCTGCTCAGGTTGGAGGCTGTGCGCCATTGTGGACAACAGTTTCTAATTTTCTTTGTTTGGTGTACAAACACTCCTCCACACCTCCATATGCTGAGCCTCCCTCCCTACAGACCGCTGCCTGTCGGCTGAGAACGCCCTAGTCTGACTCGCCGCTGTGAGTGGGCAGAATAATGCAGACGGTTGCGTCTCCAGATGCATTTCTAAAGGACATTCCATATGCATCTTTAATTTGAGTCCAGACACAGCTGATTCAGTCGGCAGGAAATTACCATGCTGTGGATTTACACAGAGGGCCAATTCCGTGCGGAACAGGTGCTTTATGGGAATGAACCAAAATCTGATTGAATTACAGGTGCAAAAGTGTACAGTGTCTGCATAGATGTGCACATGCATGACAAAACATTTGAGCTGCATATGTTAGAAGGACAGACAAAAGAAAGGAGGCAGGCCGGTCAGAGTGATGGTTTTGAGGCAGGATGCTGTGCTTTGTGCGGTATTGGTACCACCGCCGGGTGGGCGTGCTGATGGGGCAGTGCCGCATCACAGGGATAGGGATGGGGGAGGAGACCAAATCAGGAGGAGGAGGGGTGGTGCTGGGAGGACAGAGGAGAACACAAGCAGGAGCCCTTTATTTGGACTTGACTGCACAGCTGGTATATAATCCATCTATCTAAACTGTTCACGAGTTTACACAACCTGGGTGCTGCCAAGACGGTTCCCTAATTCGGGTTCCTTTCTGGTTGCATTAAAAAAAGATTCACTTTTAAAAATAAAGATTCTTTATAGTATTGAAGCATATTTCAACCATAGAATACAAAAAGGTAACCATGTCCTTGGTCTGCAATTCTGACCCTTTTCTCCTTCACAACTCCTTCAAAAGAAAGATTAAAAAAAGATTACATTGTAAGATATGAGCTCTGAATTGTGTGATATAAACTCACAATTCTAAGAAAAAAAAAAGTAAATAAAGAGTATAGATGGTAACTTGCAATTGTGGGTTAAAAACTTAAGATTTTTTTTTTTACAGAATAAAAACATAAAAATGGTTTACTATACAACTATTTCTTAAAATGTCCTTCAGATTATTGAAACATTCTTTACACTATAAAAAAGCATTGAAGCTTTTTTAAGAGTAAGAAGTTACACATATACTAGAAAGAAAAACATGTGAAATATGATGTACAATGCACATTTCTTAATATTAAGCCTTTGAGCAATCTTTGAGTACTAGTTGTTCCAATTTAGCAGACTTTAAAGGCAGGGCAAGCGATTCACGGAAGCCAATGTTAATATTTAAAAATGGCCAAAACAAACACGCCCCTACCCCAAAAGGGTCTCGTCCCTGATAGCTCCACCCCACACATATGTAACCTAGGTAACAATTAGTTCTGTAAAACAAAGCAGAACTAATGCTACACCGTCTACAGCGGACGCAGGCGGCGCACCTATCAAGAAGAACCAAAGCAACCTCAGCATCCGATCACAGGCTATATCTGCTCCTTGAGTTCTCTCCAGCACTGAAAAACTGATCCGATATTTACACAGGAAATACTTCTTGCCTTATCGTTCCGCAGACATTTTCTTTTTTGTTTTTTATGTTTCTGTTGCTCGACTGTTCACTGAACGCACTCTCCTCCACATCATTGGTAGACACACCCCTTACTGCTGATTAGCTACAAGTTTGTTTTGGTACTCAGCCCCGACTCCCTTACCCTGCCTTTAAGTAGACCAGTTTAGTATACCAAAAGTACAATATTACAAACTTTTAATATCAAAAGGAACATTTGAAAATGTTTATGTCATTTTCATAAATGTCTATACAGAATAACAGGTACAAATGTAGAACATTTAGTCATTTTTAAACACATTTGAATTTTGCATGTCTTTTTTCATCTTCTGTGTCTACCTGACATTTAAAAAGCTGTTAAATGCTTTGCACACACTACATTTTGTCTCCTACAACTCTTACAATGCAGAAGAAACAATAATTTCTATCAATGTTTATTTAAGTACACGAAGCTCTTGTCTTGATGTTAATTTGCACAAAAATACAATTTAATGGCTGATAGAATTTGAATGAATCAACCAATGAAAATACCATATTGATTGTCTGTCATGAGACCCACTCACTGTCTGATTTCGGCCCTCTATATACTGTGAGAGTAAACAAAATTAAGTTTAAGTTACAGGTATGACCGGTATAAAGCTGACACAGACAGTAGTATGTTCATTTTAATAAAGCTATCTGTGTGTGATGAGGATTTAACCGAGTCATAACCTTAAAACACACACATACACACACACATACACGTTCCAACCAATCTTGTCCTCAAGGCTGCTTGGGAGATAAACTGAAGAGGAATCAGGACAGAGGGGAGAAAGGGAGGGGAACAGTGAAGGTGAAAATGAAAATGGCCTCACATTGTCAGGGACAGAAAGTCTACAGAGCAATAAACAGAGAGCTGCTGTTTACAGAGACTGGATAGCTTTGTGTTTTCACAGAGCTCTGCAAAGTGCAATCTACTGTTAAGCCCCAAAACATGACGACTGAATACAAAATTTGCTGGTGCAGATTAATTCTACGCTGTGAATATTTTTGTTTAGATTTGAATAATAATAATAATAATGCGCCTGTAGCTGATTTTATGCAGCTTTCATGAGTCACAACTAAATTGAAGTCATTTATAATGATCAGAAAACTTTATATTTTTAAATCAATGCCATTACTTTAAATTTTCTATGCAATTAGGAATCCAGAAATAATTAAAGAATCATCATGGTTTCAACAAAAATATTAAGCAGAACAACTTGTAATAATTTTTACGTTAGTAATAGAATATTTTAATAGAAATTATAATACAATAGAAATTTTCAGCTACAAAAAACACATTTAAGTTTAGGAACAGTAACCCCATTCCATTCAGCTGAAGGTAAATTTAGTAGCAGTTTTATAATTAGTGCTAATATCATTAAGCAATTAAGTTTCTGAGACTAAGCCCTCACTGTTGGTTTTAGAGGACAATCCCTGCGCGTCTATGCTGGAGGAGACATCCAAAGATTGCCATCTTATATCATAAATGACTTTCATGATATGGCTTTAATGTAGTTAATTATGCTAGTACTGCAGCTATAATGCAGGTAAGTACATCTCTCTCAGTATCAGCTTTGATCATCCAAGATCAGTGGAGATATTCAAGGTAGTCAAGTGTTTTTCTTCTTGGGGCAGCAGACGTCACAAATCATTATAAATGAAATGTTGTCTATACCGCAAGACTGAGGGTTTATCAGGTGTATCTGCTGAGGCAGGTCTTTACGTGAAGGATAAAGTGGGGAGCTGTTGAAGTGGAAACATGAACTTAGAGAACGGAACTTTAATTAGTTGCTTATTTACTGTAAAAGGCTCACACCATTGATTGGATGGAATCTACAGGTGGCGTTGCAATCGTTTCAGACTTTATTGCTCGTGCATGTGTGTGTGCATCAGTTGTGGGCCAAAACAAAATTGTGGGAAAGTATTATCTGATCTAATTTCCCTTCAGCACAAAACAAGGTCCAATCATCTCAGCGGGTAGGGGGCAGAATTACACACAAACCCACTTGCACTTATGCGTGAGTCTTCCAGTGCTGTGAGAGGTGGTCTAAGATATCAGTACTTATGCAGCACTTCTGGTGGAAAAAACAGGAAGTTCTCTGGCTAAGAGGAAGGGATCCTGATGACTGCTATTGATTGAAGCGTATCAGCGCACAGCGTATGTGGTGTAAGTTTACCTACAGGCTACAGTTTAATCCTGTACGGCTAATAGGTTTGCTGTTACAACAGATACATGACGGGGCATTACATCGGATGGTGATCTGAAAGAGGATTTCACCCAGCATTAGACTTTGTGTGTCCTTTAACATCATTACCAGTAGCCAATTTCAAACAATGATGATAATGGTGCTCAGTGATTTAAACACACTATGTACAAGGTTGTAGTAAGGTTGATTTGTTTGTTTAAATCCATAAATTATGAAATCTTGGGATTAAAATGATGGTCAATAACTTACTTAAGTTAATGTTATGGCCAATATTATACATAATTTTGACTAAATACAATTAAAAAGCTTAACTAAAATCTTAAATACATTTTTCATTAACAGCTGTTTGGGTTTGGTAAAAAAAGGCTGTTTTTTAATCTATTAATCAGAAATTCTGAAAAAAGAAATATTACAATTTAAAACAGGGTTCTCATTTTAATATATCTTAACATAAAATAGTTGCAAATTATAATATATATATATATATATATTTTTTTTTTTTACAATATTTCTGTTTTAATGTGTTTTTTTAACAAATAAAAGTATTAAGCATAAGAGATGTATTTTAAACATTTTCATGCGTTATATACTGACAAACTTAAAAAGAAAACTGTCCAAATAAACATCTGTGCAAACTCTTATTAACCATTAATACAAAAAAATGACTAATACTGTCTGATAAGCAATGCAATATCAATATGCTGTGCATCCCTACTAAATTAAATTCTTTGTTACACTGCTTGTGACAACAATCACCACCTAGGTCACTGTAGCTATACAGGTCTTTAACTAAAATTAATTGTTCAGACAACATCCCGAAGAGTCAAAGTATAGTTAAACACAAACTGTACCATATAAGAGATCAGTCTTGCTTGCGTAGAAAAAACTCTTGCCCTTGCTAAGCGTTCATGAGATTACTGATTGAACCGGATGAGGGTTAAAAGTGTAAAAGCCTGGGCGCAGGCCTCATTAACATTTATAAGAGGGTTTTCAGTAGCAGTGAAGGAGTGATACAGAGAGGAAGAGTGTAATGTACAGACCCATACGGCTGATCCTCTGGCCTGGTTAGGATGGGATAGTCGTGATGGGCCTTACTTCTAATAAATCTGTGCTAGACTCACATCTGTTTGTGACCAACAGCTGGATCACCGGGTGATCCCATGTTATCCCGCATCTCCTCTATCCCTCAATCTCACATCTGTGCCTTTTACGACTCTTTCTAATGGATCCCTCTCAAGAGCTACATCACACCAATATTAACACAGAAAATGTGCCAAAGGTCGACTCTCAATTCTACTTTCTAGCTCCTAATACGCCTAGCTATTTTTCCTAAAGCACTTGCTGCTGTGGTGCACCATGTATTAAAGCAATAGTTCACCCAAAAATGGAAATGGAAAAGAGTTCATATAGACACAAAACACCATAACAGAAAGTTTTTAAGCTTATAAATGCTTGTATGAATTTGTGCATGATAATCCTTAATTTCTCTTTGTCATTACTTCTCTCATATTTAAATGTAATTGTTATTATAATATTTAAATGTTAAAGTAAAAGATTTTAAATTTATACGGATATTCATCGACTATAATAATATTCTGCACTATTGATATTTATCTATACCAGTAATATGCTTTTCAAACTGATAACAGAGAAACTTATTAATTGTAATTTAGTCAAATTCATAATAAAAAAATAAAAAAAGGTCACTGGTGTTTTAACACTTTCTTCATTGATGAAATATAAAATTAATAAAATCATAATAACAAATAATGACTTAAATGTGATATTTATAAAAAAAAAAAAAAAAAAAAAGATTTGAGTTAAGTGTACAGTATGTGCTCAATTATTAAGCATGTCTGGTCATATTTTTTTTTCAAATGACATTTTACCAGTTCCAAACCACATAAATATTAATAACTATTATTAATTTTGTATGCAATCATTTAATTTATATATAACTTTTAACAATAGATGGTACTGAAAAAAGCCAAAAAACCCACTAAACACTAAAAAGCCCCAAATTATTAAAATCTCCAGGAGAAATATTAAAAACTAATGCAATACAGAAACTGTCAAATTAACAGTGACAAAGAAATGCTCAATTTTTTCTTTTTAAAAAATGGAAGAAAGAAAGTCAAACATGTTCAAAACCACACCACGGGGGAGTAAATGTTCATTTTTGGGCAACTGTTCCTTTAAGGCAAGGGTTACATTACTCAGTCTCTCGAGGTCACACCCATGTTTGTCACCCTTTCTCTGCAGAGTGCCAATTGAACCAAGGTCACTGAGCCACGAACACACCTGCTTTAAATTTAGAAGAGCAAACAGGCACGGTGGTGTGCCCCTTTTACAATAGTTTATCTTATCTCCTTCCTCCAATAGGGTGTTTTATTCACCCTCCAGTAAAAGCAGAAGGCGCTGATAGCACAGGGTCCAAATTTCAGGGGCATTTTGGAGATTTATGGAGCAACCTTTACACGTCTTCTCTGAAATGCACCCTACCCACTCCCCATAAAACAATCAGGGAGAGGTGCACGGCCCCTGCGAGAGGATATTACACGAACACTCTTTCACAAGGCCCTCACACTGAGCGTGCTGGAACAGGCAGCGTAGACTCCAATTGTATCCAAGAGTCCACGGCACACAGACAACTCATTAAAAGTAAAGTCACCTTATGATCAGGAGTCTACAATTTAATTGCCCAGAGATAACGAACATGAGCATGTGCTAAAATCACAGCAGGCTGTCATTCCTGCAAACAAAACACACTGTTAGCCATCGGTCACAGGCACAAACCTATAAGTGTAATAATTAATTCAAACCCTTGTTATTTGAGGGTAGCGTTGAGGGGTGGCAGTTAATAATTAAGCAACCTCTGGCCTTGCTTCAGTGGAAAGCGTTCTCTCTTGCAGCAAATGAGGCTTTCAGTAGAGCACCCCAACACACACATCCAGGCCAAGACTGAAATACTGCAAACACCTCAGTATAATCTTTTCTTCAATAGCCATTATAGGTAAATAACTAGAAGAAGAAACAGCTATTTAGTTTGTTTATATTTAAAAAATTAAAACAAATAACAATAAAAAGCAGAATAACAGAAAGTTTGGGAACAAGTAAAATAACTAGAAGCGAATAACTCTAAAAGCTTCACATAAGTTTAAAATAAGATGGATACTGGATACATTAGTATGTAAAGTGCATACTACATACTACTGTAAAAAAGTAGACTACATTTTGGTTCCATGATTTCATTATGTTCACTTTACCAAGTCCAATTATCACCTTACATAAGTATTTTTTTTTTATAATAATAAGAAAGAAAAATAAATTATTTAAATAACAAATTAAAAAAAAAATCTAAAATTAAAGATAGTACAATCAAATGAATAAACTCAGAGTTATAAAAAATTCGTTCACATTTAGGTTACATTAGAATTGAAAGGTTAGGTTGGGTCCACACAGTATAATGCATCTACAATGTATATTTTTAGTAAAATGTGTTATAGTAGGTCACTCTAGTATTCTCCATATACTAAAAATTCACATAGTCCACACTGTATTACTTAATGCTGAACTGTTATGAGTAGTAAGCATGCAATGATTCAAAGCGAATGACACTGAATGCCTCGCAAATTTAAGTAAAAAAAAAAGGTGAATATTGCAAGAGCATTTATAGTGCATACATACTACTGTAAAGTAGTATGCTACATTTTTGTCCCATGATTTCATTACATTGATTTTTAACCAATTATCACCACACATAAAAAATGTCAAGTATCCAAAAAAGTATCCAATAAAAAAAAGGAAGAAACTAAAATAATAAAATCACAATCTGCATGCAGTATACATATTACGTAATGCTGAAGAGGTATGAGTAGTATGCCAATCTGTACATACTGTAGTCTGACAGCCATCCCGGGGGGACATTCATACTCTTAAAAGAGTATATATTCATCTTGACAGGGAAAGGGAGGGATCTTCAGAAAAATTTCACATTCCCTTCGTCTTTATATGTTCAAATGCATCTTTATCAGTCGCTGCCCCCATGCAGTCTTTATGGGAGAGGGGGATGCCTGATAATGTGTGTAAAAGGGGGGGGAGGAGAACACTGGTCCGTTCTTCATGCTCCTTTTCTTTTGTAAGATTCATCTGGAGAGGCCTTCAGATTTTATCGGCCGGCTCCTATTTCTCCCCTCTATGCCTCGCTATCTCGCTCTGGGTCCTCTAGATTAACTAGGCAAACATACTCATAATCAAATAGAACACACACTGGGAAATGTCATATGTTAATGGCCTTGCATTTTTAATAACATTTCCATGAGGTGATCATGTGATTATCGCCCTTGGTCTCTCCCACACAGTCTCTTTATTGCCTTGTAGGCTCATGTTGGGGGGACACACTCATCTTTTCAATCCTCAGATGCAGACGAGGACGACCGTCTGTTTTAAATGTCTTCACGTCTGTCTATCTATATACATGGTATGTTGTAAGACTGACAGGCTGGTTTAATGGAAATAGCTGCGCTCTTCAGTATGGGTGGGATATCTGTCCATAGCTGCCCGTTCGGACGGTTGAATCAGATAAGAATCGGCGACCTGCTGAAACCAGAGAATGACCTGACAGCATTAATGAACCTTCTCCTCTCCTGCCTGTCATTCAAACGTAGCCGCATACTGCCGTCAACTCGGCTGACAGACACAGCGCTGCTTTATTATGGTTTCATGCTATGATTGTGTGAATGTTACAGTGAAATTGAGGAGAACATCTGGTCAAGTTATTAGCAAAGTAAGTAGCAAAGGTTCTGTATGAAAAGTCCAGTCTAATGCGTTAATTCTTCATTAAAAAAGCGTGCTGTTATTTGCTAAACCACAGTGAGTCTGAATGTCACGCTTCTTAGCTCAGCACATTTGCTCCGCTTGTATTGTATACATTATCAATATCTCTTACCAATTTGAGCAATATCCTCCGAAGAACAGGTTAAAAACAAAAATGTTTTAGAATTTTAAAGGCTATATCTTATTTGCACTGAACTTTCAGGGTCGTACTGTACCTTTGCAGATATTGTTTACGCTCAAGCAACATTACACATTAACTAACGTTAGAAAAGTGCAATCGCAATCAACCACCTCTTTAACCTGCCCTTGTAGACGACTGCCTACTCTTGATTAATAATTGTAGATGACATAATTGACTTCTTTTTATATCTGAACACTTGTATACATCCTAATATTTTCAGAACCATTGTTGCTATAAACTACCAAAGATCATTTAGTTATTAAATGTAATATAAATATCTAATAGAAAACCATAAATGTTGCCAAGGCTTAAAAGGTTTGGTTGAAGTACTAAAATGTGAATACAAAATCTTAAAACTAAATCAAAATATTTGTAAAAACTTGTCAAAGCCATATAACAATATATTTTAAAAAAATAAGGCAATAGTTTTAAACCCTGGATGGTTATGTACTTGCTAAAATATTAATTTTGGATCATTTGAACCAAAAACACTTTCAGACCAGCTTTAAACACAAGTTTGTATAAAAATGTAAAAATAAATTAACGTTAGTTGTTCATTTGAAAGCTGCTTTGTTGGACTCAGTTCTTTAGAAGAACATTAGAAAACTCTTATTGAGGAAATGAATGGCAAAAATCCTTCCAGAACCAAGGCCGCTGAAACAGTGGGCAGTAACTGTTAGGCTCTTCAGACATTCAGTCCCACATACACATAAATCATCGTCCTCTCTCACAAAGCAACTAAACCATAACACTTATTTTTGTGAAGCGTCCACTGTCATGTTTCAGCCTGCTGCTTGTCTGAGTCACATGCAGTGCGCGGTAAGGCTGTTTTCACACTCGATTGGACTGCTTGGTACAAACCTTAGAGCAATTCCTCCCCCTCACCCAGCTAGTCTCTTTCCAGAGTATACTTTTGGGTCTGAAGTGCAGAACCAACCAAACACAAAAGACTCAGCTCTGATGGAGGGCATCAGATTTCCTATTCGAGCATCAGTAAGAGGATTTCCAGCTGGAAAACATGGATCAACTACTTGTCTGCTTTTGATGGCGTTACCTGCTGCTACTGATCATGTTTTTTGGGCATCTTTGAACTGTTTGTCTGTAAACACTGAGACAGTTCAGAGCAGATCACAGACGTCTGCTGTCTGAAGGACGGGGAGAGAGATACAGTGAACACAGAGAGCACTGGTGTGAAAACAAGAGATGAGGAGAGGAGAAGAGGTGACAGGAGCTGTGTTGATGAAAAGAAGTTAGCCTAAGAGAGAGGAGCAAAGCAGCGTTTAACTCTTGACAGATCTGCCGATGTGTGTTTGTATGTGTGTGACCATGTGTCTGATGTTCTTTACATCTCCTGTTGACACGCATTCTACTGCATTCAGAGGAATTATCACATGTACACACACACACACACACACTTACTCTGCTACCGAAATGGGAAGTTAAGACGACTTCTGTAGGATTTGAATGTTTAATTCTAAAAAGGATCACATAACACTAAACACAGGAGTAGCAACTGCTGAAAATTTGGTTTTGTCATCACATAAACTGTGTTTTCAATTAAAATGTACAACTAAATACAAAAACCTCAAATGTTTGAACAGCAATTTGTTCAATACAAACACTGACAAATTGGCAAATGATGAAAGCAGTTGAGTTCAAAATGAAGCTGATAGCTTCAGCACGGTCCACTGAGTGCTGGTTAAGTGTCGGCTACAAGTGCAATATTGTGATATCCATGTCTAAAAGCCCCCAGGATAATCACACCTTTTGCTGAGCATTAAATAAAAGTAGGAGCTTCACACACTTATCTAATAATTTATTTTTAAACTTGACCTCTATCACTAGCCTCCAGAGGGAAAGCCACGCTGTCAAAGTCACACTGTCATTTTCACATGGCCTACTTTCCCTACTACACACATCACTCGGCACAGGCTCTGGGCTGCGGGTGCATTTGACCGTTGGGTTACTTTGCCACTAGGACTGAAACAAATCCACCCATGTAATGACAAAGGTCATTCAAATCCATCGGAGCTCTAATAGCAGGTCTGAATCACTCAAGCTTTAGCTTTCCTGAGCTTCAGCTTATGACCAGATCCTCTGATGACATCCAAGAAACCTGCCACTACACACAAAGGTGCACTACGACCCGATTATGCATTCAAATACACAAAAAGACATTAAAGTAGAGTTTTTTCATTTTTGACACTCATATGAGATGGTGAACGCATGGGCATATATATATATATATATACATATTAGTGGTGGGCCGTTATCGGCGTTAACGCGCTGTGTTAACGCGAGACTCTTATCGCGCGATAAAAAAAATATCGCCGTTAATCTATTCACAAAGTTGGGTTGGGAGCTGGG
>JAUCMT010000054.1:8724692-8738721 GCA_032357475.1 Enteromius thamalakanensis | reverse complement strand
TAATAAAATCCAAATGTAAAAAAATGGCGTTTATCGCGTTTTGCAACGAAACTCTTCATATATATATATATATATATATATATACACACACACAAACAACTTGTATTTATTTTTTATTACAATAAAGAAAATCACACAAGTTTGGGGGAGTCTGAACTGTTCCGAAAATTATAAATACATTTAAAATAATGTTTATGTTTTATTCATTTTTCAACTAAATATAATAAACATATAAAAGTTTAAATAAATAAAATTTCAGTTGAAAAAATATGGACTTTTTCTTACTCAAGAAAAAATGTAGGATAAATTTTAACTTGCACCATTTGCGCTAAACAAGAGGCAATGGCTATGACTAATAATGACTTTTAATGCACACTAGCTAGGTAAGGATATGAATCACTTGTTCACATTTATTAAACACTAGTAAATGCGCTTAATTCACCGCTGCAGGGTTTTAACACAGTAGAAAAGCGCAGGTCGAATGCAGTGGCTCAGCATTGTTATGCACCACAGCAGGGATCTGATGAACCTTTGCAAGCCAATCACAGGGTGCAGTGATGTACAGGGGTAGTGCAGTGCTTTGGGGCAGACCGTGACCTTGACAGCATCTGTTCGGAGAACATGGCTCCACTGCTATGAGCTCCATTATCTAAGGCAGCATGTTTAGCACTACATGTGTGTTTGTCCCTCATACTGAGGTGTTAAGTAAATTCTCTCCATCCTGCAGTTCCCAATGTACACCTCAACCATCCTCCCCAACTGTCTTCTCTTGCTCTAATTTTCTCGTCTGGCCTCAGGCTCTTGCACTGAGAGGTCACGACACCAAGGTCACGGCCACAGTGTCAAGACTGACACTTCAAATTAAACATTAAACATCTGTACACACACACACACACACAAAGATAGTCATGAAGCAGGTAATGACATTTTCTGTACAAACACATTAAGTCAGTCTTCTTTTAGCAACACTGAATTTAAAACTTGCAGTTCACAAACTACATATACACCTCCAAGCAGGGTTGAGATCAGCAGCAGGAATAATTTAGACACTGATTAACTTTTACAAGAGATCAAATGGGCACAAAGAAAAAAAAAAAAAGAGAAAAACGACTACACCTAATACATGGCCACCTCCTAGAAGAAACTTTCTGCAAATACATATCACATTTGACCATATCTCCTCATGTTCAGTCAATCTGAATCACTTTGAGGTGATGGAGATTGTTCTTTGCGGCCAAACATTTCACTTTCAAGAGCAACTCTAATCAGTTAGAGAGAGCTGTCTTGATTACTTGACCTCTTTTTTCTCTTTTACCATCTCCCTTCCTCTATCATCATCATCATCTCTATACATTCTTGTCAGAGTCCTGTTGATAAAGGGATTGAGGGGGTCTTTCTCAGCTGATGGCCCTCAGAGAGTGCTGTGCCTACGCCTGGCATAAAGTTTTACATTTACGCCACATGCAGACTCATTTCTCCAAAGTAGCTTTCCTCGCATTCAAGATATATATTTCAGAACCTAAAGAGCTACATCACGGTGCAGTTTAAATTATAGAGATCCTTAGAGTTTGAAACTAGACACAAAGTGTTCTCTCAAAAAAAATCTAACTTATTTTTTAATTAATTCATTCATTTAAAAACAGTGCAAATTCTATAACTAAAAATCCAAAAAATGTTCTCCTCATTACAGTTCCTTTAAATTGAATGGTATTCAGAACAAAACAAGAATTAAATGATTACAGTTGCATTCATTATAAAAAGCATTTATAAATAAACTGATTTATTTAAAGTGAAACTGAACATACCAATGTGTGGGAAAAGTGCTGTACAAATAAACTTGGGCTCACGTAAAATACAGTAGAGAAAAAAAATGCAATATTTCTAATTATTGCATACTTTAACTATTATAATTCATCCAAACAATTACGCCGTGTTGTTCCAAACCTGCATGACCTTCTTTCTTCTGCAGAACACAAAAGGATTATATTTTAAAAAATGTCTATATAATGAAAGTCAACTAAGCCAAAACATTCTTCAACATATTTTCTTCTTTTGTTCTGCAGAAAAAGGTAAGTCATGCACTTTTGGAACAACATAATGGCAAATAATATGAAAAAACTACAACATTTTGAATTTTGGGATTATAGAATTATTCTGTTGCAAAAACCATTGCATATCAAATCCTATTCAAAATCAATGTATTTCTGGTAGGTGAACTCAGCCATTACTTGTGACAGGGAGCCAAAAAAGGTGGGTGCTGGGATAATAGACACTATGGGATTAGGTTAGGTTTGTGATTCAGTAGCTCACAGTGGGTGTGTATCCACATCTGTATGCAGCCTATATATTTATTAGAATCAGCTGAAAAGAAAACAGTGTTTTTCAAAATCCGCTTTCTATATTGAAGATTTCAGATTGCCTTCAATACAGAAAGATTATAGCTATACTTCTACCAATATATGCAGAGAAAGGAAAAAACACTCTCCGTTTCCTCCTCATTATCTAAAAGCAAAGCTCTCCGGGTTGCTAATGTCTCCCACAGACAGCGAAGCTGCTGGAGAACGCAGCTCAATTGTGAGCTTTCGGTCTTTTAAGAAAGTATAGGCCTCTTAGGGAAGTTCATATGTCTGACATGACATGTGATGACTTTAGGTGAGAAGCAGACCATATTTTAAAGCTGTCCACTGATAAAACCACTGAATTGAGTCTGTGATTTAAGAACTTAAGAACTGGTTCAGTCTGATATTTATAAACAAAACATCCAGAATGGTTTGACTTAAAACAACGCATGTTCATAAATCCAACAGACATCACTACTTCTCTTATGAATGTGACAAGGACAGCTTTGTCAGATGTATTTTCAGTCAATAAAAAAAAACATTCATTGTAATTGCATGGAAAAATAAGGACCAGCAGTGTCTCCAGAATACCTCTTTTGTTTTTCATGGAAAACAAAGATCATGTGAATGTGAGTAAACGAGTATGAATAAACAATTTTCTGCTAAATAAAATTAGTTATTTGGACCATCTAAAAACACATCCACATCACTCTATATTTTAGAGCTTTCTTTCCATCGCTCTTTTCCTCTTTATCTCATCTTCATCTGTCTACAATTTTTTCTCTTTGTCCAGATCCTTCTCTTTCCTTGAAAGCAGCAGGGAGGAGGCCACTCGATCACAATCGATACCTACATCTCTTCTTGCCTCATTCTGCCCATTCCACCACTCTCAAAAAAAATGTGTGTAAAAGAACATGGTTCATTTACTTAAACACACACACACACACACACACTTTTTCTCTCTCTCTCTCTCTTTCTCTCTCTCTCTCTCTCAACACCACTGCCATAAACCTATCAATATTTTCTTCTTATTTTCATCCTTATCCTTATTACGACATATTTTCTATATAAAACATAAGAAACCTATTATTTTTTATTTGAAATTTTCTTTCAAATTTTTATTTTTAAGAAATGTTCAAAAATTTGATATATATGCACATATGCATTTAATTTAAGAATCTAGAGTAATCAGAGGGTTCAAACCCTGTATTAAGATGCAGATGAGCATGCAATGTCTCTTACCGTCCTCTTCCTTGTGTGTGTTTTGTGGGCTGTGCATCCTATCTGCGCTGGTGGGGTGGTTCAGGTCAGACAGTGCGGCGTGACGTTCAGCTGATATCCATGTGGGGTCACTCATATCAAACTCCTCACTACTCACTGAACAGTCATCCTGAGGAGAGAGAGCCAGAGAGATGTCAGTCCAACAGCTGAGGCAGGATTGCTCATATCAGCGCCACGTCTGTGCATGTGTGCAAAACTAGAATAGATGTGAAAGTCAGATTGGGCAGTGATGTTGGCAGGCAAACAGGCCCATGAGGAGGGCTGTCAGAGAGAGCAGTCTCCCCCTGCTGAGTGACAGCATCACTCATACACACACACATACACACAAGAGACCACCAAGATTACAACTGAGCCCCAAGGCAGAGTGCAAAAGTGCTGAAAAAGAAAGTATAGTATACATGGCCAAAATAATTTATTACAATAAAATTCACATTCTGACTGCCCTAATACCTGATTTAATTAAGGCATTACATTTTTGCCTTTGTGAGTGTTGAAAATGAAAAGCAATCAATGAACCTGATTCATTCTGTAAATAAAAGAAATATGTCCCGGCTAATACTTGATACGCATGTGTTTGCACCGCTGTATACAAGGTTAAATACTTGATTTACCTGCTGATAAGCATGCATTGAAATGTTCAACGCAAATTAAATCGTTGAAACATTTTGTACGGTATGCACCTCAAATGAAATGATATTCTATAAGCAGACATTGAACCACATCATGAACGGTATTTAAAGTATTCCTATCATCCTATCAAGGTTACGAAAGCTTTTTCAAATTAAGAAAACTTTCAACCATCAGTGGAACTTAATATGTGCTACTGTTCAAAATTTTGCAGGCAGTGAGACTTTTATTCAACAAGGCTGCATGATTTAAAGTGACAGTATAGTTATTTTACATTGAACAAAAATCTGTTTTTACTGTATTAAATGATGGAATTCCAATTCATCAAAAAAATGTATCACAGTTTCAACTATGCACTATTAATCAGTGCAACTGTTTTCATCTCATTTGTTGGGTCTGCACAAGCAATTCATTCTGTTTCATAACAAGTCTCCTTAAAATGAATTATTGTTTTCCTGAATAGCTCCATTTTCTCTATTAATATATCAAACCCATAGCAGTGGTGAGGATGCTTGTATATGTGAATCAAATAAATCACAGCATTCAGTACATTTGTAATGTTAATGGTATGGATAATTCATAGAAAAACTGTTCACAGAGAACAACGTTAAACATTTCCAAAAAAAGAAAAGAAAAAGAAATGACCTTACAGTAAATGACACAAATGTATTATTGTAAAAATAATGACTAATGTATGTAATGATGGCTATTAAGCTTAATTTGTTCCCTTGACTTATTAAATTGCACCTCAATTTTAGAAACTTGTTCAGTTTGATAGCATCCTGCCAAGCCCTTCCACCTCTGGAGAACAGCCATCAACACATTTTAATCATATAAGAACCTATATCCGCAAATGAATGTCTCTAAATAATCTCAAGAGCTCAAATGGTTCTGTTCAGTAGTTACATTCTGGAACATGTGTTCATTATCAACATGAGGATCTCAAACTGGCTCGATTGGCTATACATGCTGTGCTGGGTTAAAAAAAAGCAATGAAATACCTGTGCATAATGTGCTGGACGGAAGAGGATGATTTATTAGACAGGCGAAAGTAAAAGCCGCCCCGGGGACAGCGGGTGAGGACCCATCTGCTCATGCCTGTTGTTGAAGGGAAACCCTGCCACGCTGCCGCACGGCACGACCTCTGTTTAAACAGACGCATCCCCCTCCAGAGCTGCCAATCACACTATACCTCCCACCTCCAGCCCAGTGCCAGCTCTGATTGGTTATAGCGCTTTACATGCAAATTTGACAGTGCATTATAGATGGGACAAAGTCTTCCACCCTGCTGTTTTTTGAAAGGAGTTTTAGCTGTTCTACTGTACCAGTTTAATGTGCATGGTGAGTTCGGGACAAGACTGCCTGTTTGGGATAGTAGCTTTGGGGTTACATTTTTTGACATTTACGACATCTATTTAGCAGTATTATTAAAAAGTGACTAATTTTATATTTTTCCAAATAAATGCTGGGTTTTTACTTTCTATAAAAAAAAGGTCCTGAAAACCCTGAAAATAATTATCATGGTTCCTAAATTTAAATATTAGTATGATTTTTAAAAGATGATACTGAATACTAAGCAATAAATTAAAAGCTATTAAAACCGAAACAGTTATTTTTAAAAATGGTAATAAAATATATGTATTGCAATAGACAAAAATACACTGTTTGGGTCAAAATTATTGACTTTTCTTTTATGCCAAAAATCATTAAATAAAGATTATGTTCCATGAAGATGTTTTGTAAATTTCCTACTGTAAATATCTCAAACTTTTGATTAGTAATATGCATCGATAAGGACTTCATTAACAGTTGACAACCTTAAAGGCAATTTTCTCAGTATTTAGATTTTTTTTGCACACTCAGATTTCAGTTTTTAAAATAGTTGTACTTCAGCTAAGTATTGTCATATAATAACAAACCATACAACAATGGACATGCAAGATCAACAAATGATTTTCTGTGTCAGAGCAGCGTGACCCAAAAGGGCAAGTGATCATTCTTTTTGGTTGTTTATGTTGTTGACTTGCTTGAAACGTTCTCAGACTGACTCCAGGCCAGCAGGTCATCCTTACTAAAGCCCTACCCTGACGTTAATAATCAATTTTTGAATAATACATCCTACAAAAACAGCAATCGGATACATGTTTGTTTATAAATAAGCCCCCAGAGATCAAGAACGATGCCCAGGGGTCAGCATGAGTCAGCAGGGTCAGCTGATAGGAACAGACAGCAGAGGGAGGGGTCAAATACACCCTTTAAAGGTCACATGGAAGCAGGCTGCAGCTCAAACCATCAGGTAGACAACAAAGAGGATCACACTTAAAGCGGCCACACACCCGTCCCACCCCCCAAACCCTGCGTAATGTATTCTGCCGCATTTTCATTCCCATGCTGAAGTCACAGAACTGACAATCCAGCACCTTCTTAATCATCTTCCAATACGACATCAAACAGGAGCCTCTATTAATCTGACATTTAACTCCTTTTCAATTATAATCTTATAAATCGCATTTAACTGTTTCAAGCATGCGATCAGCGCCGCACAGCTAATCCAATTTAGAACAATGCAGGTCATCAGCGGCCGAATCTTTCCGACTCCATATCGAAGGCACCCCTACGGCTCAATTCTGATGGTCTTTTATTAGTTTTTATTGTTTATTAATGATTACGCTTACAGTCTCCTCTCATCTGCATGCTGGTGACATTCCACTCTCTCTCTCTCTCCCTCTCGCTCTCTCTTTCCCTGACAAATTGCTGCCTATGCAGATAAAGAGAGCAGGGACAGCCTGGCATTTTCCCCCTTCACGAAGCATCCCAGCTTCTCTGTGTCTTTAATGAGAATAACAGATAGAAACGAGTCCAATCACCAGGTTTCTTTCATTTGCGGAGGGTCTGAGTGGCTCTGTGGGCTGTGCATGTGCGTTTCAGGGTTTCTTTTGTCTGAGAGGTGTGTGTGCGTTCACAAAACACAAAGAGCAGACGTCCTTGGGAGACGGTCTCTTCTCAGCCAGGGCTGGGCGTTACCTTTGTCCTGTCTTGCGTTTTCATTTAGTTGATTAACTTTGCTTTCATAATAATACGCTTTTGGGTGGGTGAGAATAAAAAGAGCCTTTTATTGCTTTAACTGATTTACGTTCGCACGGCTTGAACCTCAGAGCCAGGAGTGCGGACATTTGTAGAGTGACTTTATTAGTGAGGTTAGCTTGTTAGCCGCCCTGCTGTATACCGAGCTGTAAATTGTCTAAATTAAGACGTGAAGGGCCTAAAGTCTTTTAAAAAGCATTAACTTCAGGAGCAAGTCTATTTTTAAAGGCTTGCTAAGGAGAGTCAGACTACCTGGGCGTTCTTCTGCCTTCAGGTCTGAAGTTCACTGAATGGTCTTGGAAAAAACAAAACAGATAGCGTATTAATATATGGGTTCCTCACGTAAATACACATGCGCACATGCCTAATGTACCTTCAATGATTGATGCCCAACTTCAGAGGCACGTCGTGCGGTTTTATCAAGCACAGAGGCACTAAAATATGAATACAAATGAATGTCTTTCTCCGAGACAGTTTGAAGCATGCATGAATGCTGGGGCAACATTTGCTTTCCTGAGCTTGTAAAAAGGCTTCTGTAAAGGAGATTGGCCTCTTCTGCCTGCACTGTTTTTTGGTACCAGGGCCATTTAAAGCTAATCCAGTTAGCAAGCAAACCCTTCCTGTTGGTGTCTTCATCCTTTCCTTCTCACATCAGCGAGCCGGCTGCTGGTGTCCTTGTGAGAAGCTCAATGCTGAAATGTAACCCTTGGGTTTATGTTCCAAGTCCAAAACAATGAACCCAATAAGCAGCTTTTGCATTGTAGATACTGCAAAGATAAATAAATGAAACTCTTGCAAAATGACTACAACGGGTTTGGACTTGCTTTTTCTTGACTGAATCATTCAGCAAAGAAAAGAAAATGAACGTAGCATCAACAAAAAAGTGAGACGGTCATAGTTTTTCTTGAGGAAAAATGATTGATTATGTGACTATGTGATTGTTTTGCATGTACGGCTGGAACGAATGATAGTTTTCCGTGTCTCGTCTTATTCAATCTGCAATTAGTTCCCCTCCTTTTTTCATCTTCTGTCTCCTTCTACCCATATTTAGCAAGGCAAGGACAGCGACAAGACTCCAAATGCAGAAAGAAATAAATTTAAAGACTTGATAGATAAATAAAAAAAATGCTAAGCATATATATACATATATATATATATGGGCTGCCATGGAAACTGATCAAAATCTGCAATAATAAAACTGACTTAGAGAGAGAGAGAGAGAGAGAAAAAAGCAGATTTTAGTCTACAGAGAAATGTACATTGGTTTTAAAAAGAAACATTGATCTTTTTTTAAGCATTTTTTGTTCATTCTGGATTTATATACTATTACATACTATTATAGTCTAGACAATATTTTTTGTCTTAAATTAATAATAAAAATTCAGTTTTATCACTTTAACTTTTTCTCCTTCAAGATTCCATGCTATTTTTTTCTTTGCAAGTTTTATCAAAACCAGTAACTTAAATTGGCAAGAACCACTTTCCACCATCAAATCAGCATTTTCTAATTCAATATCACTTTTACTCTAAAATATATTACCCCAGCAAAATATTTCCCATTATGGTAGCAACAGGAAGTGTTCTCTCAAATCACAACGGCACATTCCGAGTCGAGGAGCCAAATTCTCACACATCCAACACACACAAGGCCAGAGGATCTATCTGGACCCTCGGAGGAACACTGCAAGCTGTCCATCACATCAAAGCCTTTATTTCTCACGTCTAACAGATGTCTGAGCACGTTACATGAGCTTTCTGTCTTTGACTGCCTTCCCTCCGTCCGCTGGAATCAATAGCTTCCTAAGGAAGGACACTGTATCATTTCAACACAGAAAGGTGAGTGTATTGATAAGAAAGCCGTTACTCTACCAAGGCATGCAAGCCTGCACACTAATACAGAGATCTATTTGCCCTCAAACACACACAAAAACACACCAATGAGGTCCAATGAGGATTACCATGTTGCAGACGGTGCTTCTACTGCAGAATATTGATCGAGCAGGAAAACCGTCCATGAAAAGGGAAAATACCAGCACTGACACACAAGGTATAAGAACATTATCTTGCAAAAAACACACTTGGTGAGTGCTCATCTGAAGCAAGCTATAAAGGAAAGGCTAGATTTTGAAAAAAAAAAAGGCTTGTGTGCGGATGTGATCGAATCACTGGAAGGACAAACAGACAGTTTGATATCAGTGTCTGTTTGTGATATTACACCTCAGCGTCAGCCACAGGCTAAAAAACATAAAGCATTCTGTTACATGAAGACGGGCTATGATCAATGATTCTGACTGGACCTTCATTGATCGAAAAGCAAGGGAGGGGAGCTTTTCTGCCTGACGATGCCCCCTTTTACTCTCTGAAGAGCAGCGAAACCAAATCTGCACGCTCGGTTACCAACCCAGCCCATTATTCTATGCACAGTCCACGCCTAAAAGAGGAAAGACACAAGACTGTCTCTCTGAAGCATCACTCATCTATCAGTCTGCACAGGCTTTAACGGTGAAGTGTCATTTCTTCAATGTTTAAATCGTGTTGTTTGGTAAAATCACTGTCACAGACATAACAAATTAAATTAAATTCACATATCTTCCAGTTATAGCTGTGCCTCTCCAGCTATTCTCTGCTGATCACACACATCTGGGTACAAACATGACAACCATGACATCAAGTCAACCTGAAATAGCTAATATACTCTAATAAAAGTCTCTTAAAAATGATAACAACTAAAAATTCTAGGAAAAAAGTTTATCTTATGTTATAGCAGAATATAAAAGGGCCTTTCATCTAAAGAGTTCATCTTATCTGCACACAAACCTTTCAGATTCTGATAAAATTCACATGTTTCTTAACAAATCAATATAACTGGCCCTGATTCTCCATGAACTGCACAGTATTATGGCCATCATGAAAGGAATATAAATGGTTTTGACCATAAGTACCAGACTGAAAGCTAACGTGGTCAGGACACTACACTATCTTTTGTAGTCCATTTGTAAGAATGGATTTACAGTATTGCTGTTCCTGCAGTGACCAGCATGGATATAATTGCACCTGCGTTCACAATGACCACTTGAAGATGCTCATCAAATCTTGTGTCCTGTGATTGCTCAGTTAATTGTCAGCCTGTAAGTTTGCATACCACTGCACAAAAATCTATTTTCTCTCTCTTAAAAATGTTCAGATTATAGCTTTGAATTATAGCTATGAATTAAACTTTGTTAGAATAAACAGATTGCTTTATGTTTAAAAACACACTAGCATGCAGAATATATAAACGTTTAGGGGCTGTCACAAAAGAAGAGAATTCATTACATAGAGAACATTTGTAACATTCTAAATGATTTCACTGTTAATTTTAACCAATCTAACGCATCTTCACTAAATAACAGTAAATTTAAATATTAATAAGAAAATTTTCTAAAATTTAGGGATGCTCCGATCACGATCGGCCGATATTTTTGCGCGTTTTGACATTTGATTTGACATTGAGCCGTATATACTACACACAGCCGTTGTACACTGACGAGCTGCGCAGGACATGTTCATTATCAGCGTGGATCTGCCCAGCACCTCAGTGTACAACGGCTGTGTGTAGTATACGATGTCAATGTCAAATCAAGCACCTAATGACATTTAGCGCTTATTATAGGACCGCATTTACTGACAAAACACGCAAACATATCGGCCGATCGTGATCGGAGCATCCCTACAATGACACTTGGAGCCCTGCATTTAGGGCCAATTTTGACGTCATAGTTCAGATGCGGACCAAGCCTGTTTTAGGCTTTTCCTTATTTTTAGATTTTAGACATCCGTCAATAAGTGATTAAAAGATTGGCATGCGGCGCAGGTGAATACAACACAAGAGCGTGCTTCGCAGCTAAAAGCGACTGTTTTTTGTCCCGCCGCAGAGAGAGAGCAGAGTTCTGCGTTCAGATGCACGCAATAATCCTGCAAAAGTAATTATCATGAATGTGTCGAGTGAAAATAATAGGAAGACATTTGAATTATTTACTCATAAACAAGTGTTTTCTGAGTCCGTGTCCATCTCCTCATAGACGCGCCTTTAAAGAGAAGTCATCTTTACCGATTACTTCATTTAATGAATGAGTTTTTGTTTTTGATTTTTTTTTCGTTAACTGGTAATTTAAAGCTTTCTATAGATATATTTATCATGTCTTTTTCGCTGAGTTTCGATTCATTTTTGTGAAGTGCTCCTGTTCAAGACAAGAAGGCAGAACGCGCTTGTTTTCTTAATTGTATAAAATCACATTTACTGTCAGTGCACACAAATAAAACACCTTTTACAGTTCTGAATGATGTTCTACTCCTACCTTTATCAGAGACAATTAAGGCGAAGGTTATAAAATCCAAGTGCTAGCTGCTGCCTTTATGTTCCTGATGATTTGAGAAGGCTAAATTGATCATTCATACTTTACGATCAGCTCACTGTCTGCCGCTGGCTGCTTGGAACTTTAAAAAACACAAACTTATTTTTAACAAACAAAAAAGGTCTTAATTTGCTTAATAAAAAAACGGAACAAAATATAATCATTCTGCCATTACACTCAAAACTATTTTAATAGCTGAAACAGCAGTATATAAGACGTTTTGGTAGAAGGGGAAAAGACGGGCTCGGGTCGGGCTCGGGCTGGTAATTCTGATAAGCTGTTGGTCTCGGGCCAGGGCCAGGCTCGGGCCTAAATTTGAGGCCCTTGCAGGGCTCTAATCTGTATCTTTCCTAACTGGTCAAGTCAAATGCTTACAGGTCTAGGAAAACATCTCCATCTTTGTCTCGGACTGATTTGGTTTTGACCTTCTCTAGAAAGAAGCCCTTTTGCGTTTTTCTGCTCTGAAGTTAAGCTGCATTGGCTGTAATCTAAAATTACATGTTTTTCAATGACCTTCGATGCAACAGGTAGCATCAATGGAGCTGTAATTGCACACCTCTGATGGAAATCCAGCACTTGCTGGGAACTAGAGAATTAGAGGCCCTACACAGTGTTTCCACATCTTCATCTGAGGATGCCACACACTGCCCCGAGCCTCAGATAGCAGATTGGTTCTGACCTAAATTTCCCAAAGAAACCCCTGAAGAGAGATATGATTTTTCCCACTCAAAGTGAACAGATCTACCTCTTACGTCTTCACAAGTCATAAAATTATCGTGCTAAATCATTTTATCATTGTTGTCCAGAACATGAAACGTGAGGAGCCTAAACATAAGAGGGGCAGCAAAGAGATATGACTCCTTTCGTAGTTTTCAGTCACATGACTCCAAAACCTGGAGGGCTAAACAGAACTGCAGCCCAAGCCTGTTTCGCATCCACAAATATTAAGATCGTCTCTCAAAACTATTAAACAAAGGTATGTGAATAAAACTAAAGTGTTGGACATTTGCAATAATAAAAATCTAATTCAGTATTCACCATATTAATAATGCATAATTTACATAGGCAAGCAGATGATGCCAGAATATGAACACAATCCTCTCAATGGTTAATCCTCTGATGATTTTCGATGGGAAACCATTTAATGTGAAACTTTGCACATTGCATTTATATTCTGGCTTCATCTGCTTGCCTGTACAAAATATACTAAATTGGTATACTAAGTCTGCTAAACAACTGATTTTGTATTTAAGGCATTTTAATTGTAGTGCAGAAGTCCAGTTAAAGACATACTTAGTATATTTGAATGTACTAAAGTGGAACATTAGGACACTTTTTTTATATGTATATTAGTACAGTGCCCTCCACTAATATTGGCACCCTTGGAAAATCTGAGCAAAGTGGGCTGTGAAAATAAATCTGCATTCTTTATCCTTTTGATCTTTTGTTCAAAAAATTTACAAAATTCTAACCCATCATTGAAGTAAAACAATTGAAAAGGGGGAGAAAAACTGATGTAATAAATGTTTTTCTCTAATACATGTTGGCCACAATTATTCTCACCCAGTTATTGCTACATGCTTTTCCTAAGATAACAGCTCTGAGTTTTCTCCTGTAATGCCTGGAAAGTTTGGAGAACACCTGATAAGAAAAAAGAGAGCATTCCTTCATCCATCACTTCAAACCCGTTAGATTACCAGCTCCATGCTGGTTCTCTCTAGTTCACTTCACTCAGGGTTCAGGTCAGAGGACTGGGACAGACATGGCAAAAGCTTAATTTTGTGCTTAGTGACTAATTCTTCTGTTTATTTTGATGTTTGCTTTGGATTATTGTTCCAGTGGAAGACCCAACCATGACCCATAATTAGATTTCTAACAGAGTCAGTGAATTATTGATTTTTATCTGTTAGTATTTGATAGAATCCATCATGCCATGTGTCTAAACAAGATGTCCAGGACCTCCAGCTGAAATATATAGACTCATAACATCAAAAACACAGCAGCATACTTCATTGTATACAAGGAGTATTTTTTATCCCTGTGTTCACCAAACACATCTTGAGAATTTGCTGCTAAAACAAATGTTTTACTTTCATCTGATCATAAGCCAGTCCCATTTGTAGTTCCAGTCCTGTCTGACAACTGAACATGCTGGAGATTGTTTTTGGATGAGCGAGAAGCCACTCAATCTCTACTCCTCGCCATGTATTAGGAGGATACACCAGTGGATAGAGACACACATCCTCTTCCAGGCAGTTTCCTAACATTGTATGTTGATTGGAAATTCTTAATTATTTCCCTGAT
>JAUCMT010000054.1:8695854-8724592 GCA_032357475.1 Enteromius thamalakanensis | reverse complement strand
TAATAAAAAAACGGAACAAAATATAATCATTCTGCCATTACACTCAAAACTATTTTAATAGCTGAAACAGCAGTATAAGACGTTTTGGGGGAAAAGACGGGCTCGGGTCAGGCTCAGGCTGGTAATTCTGATGAGCTGTCGGACACAGGCCAGGCTCATGCCTTAATTTGAAGCCCTAGCAGAGCTCTAATCATACTGACCCCGAGCATTTGATTTGATCATATTTCATCTTGACAAAAAATGAAAACCAGAAAATGTACAATTCATAAGCTACGTGTGCTTCATTACTTATAGTAGGTTACCTTACATTACAGTTATGAGTGTCTCATGCTACATACAAAACCAAATCAGTTTTCAAAATCAACTCTTCAGTGTGTTGCTTGAATGACTAATGAACTAATTGGCCATTGTGAACTCTTGCAAAATTGGACTAGTATTGGGTTCACCCGACCTCAATTAGATGTCTTAGGGGAGCTTTACATTAGATACGCTCACGTATTCCAAACAGATGGAGCTCAATAAAATGTAACAAAATGCAGACATCTCATCCCTTACGTTTTCTCATTTCTGTAGCACAGTATTTGAATTAAAGCTATTGAAATATATACAGTACAGTAGTCAACATTCAAAGTGGATCAAAACCTTTCATCGAATATTTATTTATTTGAATCTATGACATGACATTCAAATGCCTCATAGGTAGGGCTGGGTATCGAGTTCGATACCGACCAAATTGGCTCAATACAACCGAGTATCAAATAATGTCTTGTAGTTCGGTACCCAATTTTGATACCTAAAGGGGTTAATCTCATCAACGTCAGTGAGCCAATAAGACTGCAGCACTAGCCAGTGTGTTTGACCAGAAGTGTGTAAAATAGCTTTATGTTACGTATATCATTTGCAAGTTGCGCTTTCTGTATCACATAAACGTACATGCGCCGCACACTCCCGCTTTTAATAGTATTTGTCAATATTTAACCGTGAAAAAAAGATGTCTGTGTTAATGTATGGTGCAGACGCGTGGTTTTGTTTACTATATTGATCTATATAATGTTATCTATTATAGATCAGTGGTTTACTAGCATACTGACCTGCGCGTGACGCTTCCGGTGATATTGACGTCTTGCGTCTCGCTAAATGAGGACATTAATACATTAGGCTATATGACTAACATCTCAAGAACTGCTCTGAAGGTTCCTTCAAGTTTTATTTGAGTAAATCTATCATCATATCATGTACACACAGAACTGTAAAGGTATTCATAGCAAGCGGTCAAAATAAAAATTCGGATTGGACATGGCAGCAGAAATATATTACTATTGTTTAGTAGACTGTATAGAAATAGTATTTCTATAGTGTTTTAAACTGTGATATAAAATCCCCTTTCTATTCCAACAATAAAATGAATCTTCATTAATTAAGACACAAATGTTTTATGCCTTAAAAAATTTAAATGCACAATTTTCAGAGGAGAAAATTGATTAGGAAAAATTATAAGGCGTTTGTAAGAATAAATAATAATTGCACTTTACTAACTTTATTAAAACTAATTTGCACTGATTAATTGTGTTGGATATATTTTTTTCCGTGCAGTGGCTCGGGAGATGAGGTTTTGAGTCTGTATAAATATCAACACGCTGAAAAAAATGTTTTTTTTGAGATAATGTAATTTTGTTAAAACTGATTTCATAAAATTGATATCGAAGAAGGTATCGTTCAGGAACCGGTATCGAACTCAAGGTATCGGTATCTAAAAGTTTTGAGCGATACCCAGCCCTACTCATTGGCATAAACTAGTTTATACATTACCCACAGTTTACTACTTCTGCACTGGAGGCAACAACCCTGAAAACTAAACGCCCAGAGTGGTCCACTGTATCTATGATAAAACCTCAGCTTTAAATCAATAGCTTATGGGGGTTACTATACCTGCTCTGCTTCCTGAATCCAACACGTGATCTCTTCCCCCTCTCTGCAGGAGGCATGATTGCTCCCTGCAGCATTACTAAATGAAACGCATTTTAGTCTATTTCCTCACAATGCTAAATCATTTTTGGGGTATACAGGGTAAAAAAACCCATAAAAACATCTAAGCTTTTTCAGATTGACTGATGTTCTACTAGAGCAATTCCTGGGCAGATATCTCTGATATGTCAGTCAGACAGTATGTGATTTTTAAAGCAGAACATCAGTAGAGCCATTAAATAAACATTCTGGCATTTTTTATTCGATGAAGTGTCTCATGTGAAGCACATAAGCCTTTGATACTTACTCCTGCTGAGATAAAACAAAACATACTCTTTTCTTTTTTCCTTTGACATAGTAGTGTTTCACTCTGTGAGACATGCAGGCATGCTGGAAATTTAAAGGGCGTAATTTCTTGACAAATGTTGACAATAAAGGCTTGCTTTATCATCTTTTATGGCTGGAAAATATCTGTCATGGACCAGCAGACAGAATCAAAAGTGTGAGTAAAAGTTTGTGTGAATTGAAAAAAAAAAAACGTACTCACACAGATGTCCTGATGTCTTCTTGCGCTGTAAAACTGACCATCAGAACTGTATAGAAATGGTGAGGTATATATAAACCAGATTACGCTGCAAAAAAATGCCACACGAAGAACGCTGATATCTGAGATGACCTCACTTCCTGAAAGATACACCGTGAAGCAATGGCTTTATCCAGTTCAGCAGAGACGACTGGCATAGCCGTGCGGTTTGTGACCTCTGCAACCGATCTCAGCCCTCTCTTTCTGCATGCACTGACCAATTGATGTATTTCAATGCGGCTTCTGCAGCCAGCTGCTATTGTCTCTAAACGACCTCTGCTATGGATCTCGTCATCTCTGTCTGCAGCGTCCTATAGCCCTTCTGGAACCATGAACAAAAGGGGCGTGATCAATTTAGGCTGTCAGAGACACAAGGCTCGGCACATGTCGTTTGTTTGCGGATGGAAACTGCAACAGAACTTATTCAGATTACGCATTGGAAAAAAAACAAAAACGACAATCATCAAGATTTCTCATTTTACATATTGATTTTTAGGGAGCAAGCAGCAACCAAACAAAATTCAAGAGCACACAAAGCCTTGTGAGGTCAAACCCAGTATTCAACAGACACATGGATTACTGTAAGTCCAACTACTTCTATTCTCCTCTAATCCAGTCAGTCACAAATCTATCTCTACGATTAACCCCTTTCTCTGCTCCACAAACGACTCCACAAATAAAAGGACAAATTAAAATCCCGGAAACCTTGGTAAAAAAAACACTAGTAAGAAATGGCAATTTTGCTCTTTTGTTTATGATTTGATTCTCATGCCACAAAAAATGCATTATTAATACTTCTGTACCAAATACATACATGCCTATTTAAACTACCTTTTTTATAAAAATATTAATTTGAAGCAAAATTACTTAATTAAATCATTAAAGTACCACTGATCACAATACACTTTTTACTAAACTTCTCTTATGTGCATCTTTAACTACACATTGTTATTAATTCAGTGTTGTTATTCTTCCCTTAAAGTATTAAAAATATTTTGGTTAACTGAGCCTAAATAAAATAAAATATAAATATTATATAACAACATAAACTGAAAATACTAAAAGCTATAAACCATTAAAACTAAAATAAAATAAATTAAAACTAAGTAGAAATATTTTTTTATTTCTTTTTGTAAACTAATAAAAGCTACAAAAGCACAAAAAAGTATTAAATCAAAAAGCATTTAGTAGTACACCTAATTTCTAGTGATTATCATCGTCTTGACTACAGAGACGATCTCTGCATTTGATAAATAAATAATTCTCGTCATTATACATTACCATCACTCTGTTCTGCTACTTGATAATGTTCAGTGCTTTGCTTAAATCTGTATTGTTAAAAGCGCTATATAAATAAAAGTGACTTGACTACAGTAATTATAAAATAACGCTATATTCATTTAAAGAAGTCTCCCAAACTTCAAATAGCTACAACATAACATATTAAGTTAGATATGGTCAAGAATAATGACTTTGTTTCAGTGAGTGAGTCAGATGTTAATCTGGTAACTGTTCAGACTGATTCACCAAGTGATTAATCGGTTTTAGACTGATGAGTTTGTCTGTGATTCATCGCCGAATCGCTCCGACCAATTCATTAACTGGACAGCGTTGGGCACTTGGTGTTTCAGTATGCTACTTTCAGCGTTGGTGTTTTTTGCTGCAAGCACACTGCGCAAATGCTTGAAAACTTTTTATTGTAGTTTATTTTCAGTATAGAGAAATTGCATTCTCATCACATTCTATTCAGACTGCAAGCTTAAAACTCAACTAAAGCATCTTTTCTAGAGCAGTGGTGCTGTAGATTCAGCAGCGCAGGAAACACAGTCAGAGTACATGTGCAGCCACATTGGGGAAATATCGGTGAAATTTCACTGACAAAAAAAAGTCCATTGTCTATTGTCATTAGTGTAGGAACACATGAAGCACAGCTGAAACTGAAGTCACTTCAACAGCAAATTTGTGTGACCAACTTGAATTTGTTGCATTTTTCACATTCATCTCAAATGACTGGATTTTTAAATGATAGATTTCGCAGGGTACAGGTAAATGTTACCTAATCCAGTGTTAGCATGCAGATATCAATCAGTCAAATCCAAAACATTCTTTTCAGCAGGGAAGTCACGTTTTTAGGCTTAAGGTACTGTAAGTAATGGTAAGGAGCAGACAGCTCTGCAAGGAGGCAAGGAATATTACATACAGTGAAGTACCAGAAAAGTGCAGAACATCAGAGAGGACACTAGGGAGCCTGTATGTCACATCCTAGACTCCCCCCCCCCCCCCCTTGGTGGATTAGAAACTACAAAGATAAACATTGGCTTATAATAGTGTAAATTTTAATTTAATGTTGACTTTTAAGATATGGCACGTCCCATCTGCAGTGATGCGAGAACAAGTGGCCGTACAGACCCATGGGACACTGAAACAGTGGCGCTGAGAGAGACACATCTCAAGGCTCCAGATGGGAATTTTGATGCGTCTTGTAATGGCTGGAGAAGAGCAGAGGATGGTACAGACCCTCTCAGAGAACGAAAGAGACAGTCATAGGAATACTACAGGGACAATACAAAGAACAATAGATGGGGAGAGAAACAGGGAGTGCAAGCGGAAGGGAGCAAAAAAAAAAAAGGGACGGGATGAGTTGGACTGTTTAAATGGCTAGTGCATGAGGGGGAGGGAGAGAAGGAGCGAGGGAGATCCTCGGGCCCGAACAGCTTGGCTTTAGGGAGGGATTATGGCTCATGGAGCTTCCCTTCTGCTGGACAGGCTGACGTGGGGGTCAGAAAAAGTGATTTTATTTTGGTAGGCTTTATCCTTGTGAAGCTCTGGCAGAAGGCAGAGGATGATAAAGGAGGTTTTAAAGCCTTTAACTCTTCGCCAACCATCCCTGCTCTTAATTTGCATAGCCATTAAACTTAGAACCAGAAAGGGACGTTTAAATAGCCCTGTGAAATGCGCGACTCTAAGAAAAAATGGGGTAGTATGTCACTGCTAAAAATGGAGTGATATGGAAAAAAAAGCAGAGCAAAGAGTCACGGGATAAGGTTTAGAAAATGTTAAAAAGATGGAGGAATAAACGTGAATTTTGGCATTTGACTCAGTGTCACATTGCTTCGTTCTTAGACGCCCACACCAGTTTACAAAACCACCTGCCAGAGGCACAGAAGTGCAGAAGAGACAGAAACAACATTGGAATAACTGCTGAGCTGTCTATTAATTGCACAAAACATAATTCCACAAAATTCCAGCCAAGGATGAGCAAGCTTAACATTTTTCTTTGCAATAATATTTTTCCCCGTCTATGTGAGCATTTGAATTGTGCACAATAGGGTGTTAATGTATATTAAAGAAATAAATACCTTTTATTTTGACTTTTATGCTGACTGGAAGCTAAGTGTCATCGGCAGCGGGCCAAGAACAAGCGGCAGTGAAAACAATCGAAAGCCTATAGCACTACGAAAGCAGAGGCAGCAATCTCTGAAACTTGTTTATCTTAATGATACAAAAAGCACTTTGTGAGATTTGCAAGTTAGTAAGCTGTTCTCTGATTTCAAGCCTTCATGCAACGCACGGCAACGATAGCCTGCAGAACCAGCTTTGCCAGATCTGGACAAAAACCCACACCAAAACGTTTGTTGGGCACATTTTTTGTTATTCAGTAAAAATAGTTTTATTGTTTAAATCACTTCCAGCTGACAGTAAGCACATATTGCAAGAAAAAAAACTATTCTTTATGCATTTCTCTACCAAAGAATTCCTTAAGTTAAATACTCCAACCCATTCATATGACGTATATTGAGACTCTGGTGTCCTGCATCCCCTGTTGTCATGCTATACCAACGATTCATAACTCTATCATTTATGTTTTATATAGCTAGAAAAATGTCATGACCTACAAACAAGTTCAAACACAGATTGAGGGTCACACTGATTAACCAAGTGCCTCGAAACTTCACCATGTGGGTCTCATACACACCTAGGCTACATCTTACTATAATTTCTGATGTTATTTGCAAGCAAATTACTTTGTTCTCCCTTTATACAGATCCTACGTGCATGAGGACCTTAAATAAACCCAGCTGACAGTCCAGCACATATTTCTGCTCTGTCGTGTTTACACTCGTGTTTACGGTGCTAAATAAAATGAACAAACTAAACAAAAAAGTAATAACACCCGGTTGTCAGCATGCATGCGTTATCCATGATACATCAAGCGTGTAAAGCGCATATTTATAAACATATGACAGCCACGACTATAATACTTGAGAGAGAAAAAATGCTGAGTGATGGTAACAGTCTAAATGGACGCTATCATGTTGCCGAGGTTTCGCGACTGCGACGCACTAAATACGTTAAAATAACACGACTTCGTTCCGTCATCAACATACTGTTAAACTTGACCGGCGTCGCGTGTTTGTACACGTTAAACGCCACGGTAGCCAACTGCAATGTCGTTTAACTGTTCAACTTTAAACGTAGGCATGTCATAACTCCTAACTGAAATTAAAAATAAACACATCGACGCTCTTTGCAGCACTAACAAAATAACGCCGGTTTGTGCTAAGGGGAAATCTAAATTAACCTGCTGTTTAAGATAATGAATTCATGCCAGCCTAATTGAATCCTTACCTTCACTGGTGGACACAATTTGTTTTTAATATTCTTCTAGGATCCCCCTCGTTGCAGAGCCCCTCTCCTCTCCACTCTCTATCCGTTTAATATTGCAACAATATTGCTGCGGTCGCGAGAGCCTTCCGCGCGACTCTCTCCAGCCCTGAAGATGGAGGCGGGGCCGGGCCGCTGACGTCACGCCCCTGCTATAAGTACTGTACAGTGAGGTACAGAATCACCAAAACCACTTTAGAGCACTTCACGTCCCCTCCCCTCTCTCTTTCTGCCTCCATCTTCCTCTACTGTAAATGCAACATTTCTTCCAGAAATCCATAGTCATATAAAACAATAAAGCAAGACACCACCTTTATATTTTAAAAAGAAGTGAAATACTGAAAGCTTACATGGTAGAAATAAGAAAGACCTAGGAACAGCTACAGTTTTTTTCTATTTCAATACATCAACACAGTAAACTCTCCTTCCTGATACTGTCCTCAATTACCCAGTGAGCATCTAAGTGCATGAACATACACATACGCACACTTTGATTTATGAGTCACTAATGGAGCCCCTAGGAGAAGCACATACATTCAAAAGGAATCAGAAAAATACAATTCTGTCTCATAATGCCAACCGTGTTACCAGTGTTTTGAAGCAAAAGTCAGTGTTATATTTAGACTGACTTTAGGAAATAGAAAAGTGTGGTTGTGAACTGCTATTGTAATGTTTTTCAAAACAGAAGTGACAAATGCACACTTAATCATTCCCATGAATTGTAACAAAAATGTCCTTAAAGCTATTAAATGATTTTATTCACCTGTTTCCAGTGACTACTGTAGCATTTCTTAAATAAACCACCAATGGACTACAAAGCAACTTTGTTCAGCTAGTAGGATTGCTAGTTAGCAGAATGAACTGCTTGGTGAATCTGCCACCTACAGACTAAATGGCACAATACAGCTTTTATAAGAACAAATGACACAACACTGCGAGACTTGCCACATCTCTTATATTATATTTAGTAGGCACACTTCTAATTTTTCAGTGCGACAACGGACAAAATACATTTAACACTTACAAATGCAGATGTAAATGTAAATAAGTTGACAGACTATCATAAAGAAAACACTACAGGAATGTATAAAGAATCAAAGCTATCATCTGTTTTCAATATGTGACTACAGTAGGCCTAATTTACTAGAATATTTGAGAATATCACACCTTTCCCCAGAGTGAAAGTGGGAGGGAGAAAGAGAGCTAAAGGAGGAGGAGAGAGAATGAAATGAGTTTCCTGAAGAGGAGATACAGCAAATGGGAAAAAAAAGGCCATAAACGATAATGAACATTCCCCCTCTCCTTAATATCCTCCATCCCCCCTCTGAGAGCCGGGAGTCTGCAGCCTGCAGGAAGGATGCTGCTAATTTCCTTCTTTATTGAATTGAGCTGGACACACGCGTCCTGCAGGGGCCGACCAGCCTCCTCGCCACATCCTCTGCTCCTCTGCTCCCACTCCGATGCTCATCCGAGGGCCTCTTTGCTAATTATTCTGCTTATCTGCGCAATTCTCTGCACTTCTCACTCTTTTCTTTTGCCATTTCTCTATCTCAGCACTTAGTCTCTATTTCTAACTCTGCTTTACACTTTCTGCAAACTAAAATTAAACCTTTGACCATGAAAGGTGGAGATTAAAGGTTTGAGGTCTCCGAGAATATTTCTTTTTTTAATGCTCACCAAGGCTGCATTTATTTGATCAAAAATATAGTAGCAACAATAATATTTATTATTATCTATTTAATTAATTATCTAATTATCTATTTAAAAAAACCTTTAAAATGATTATAATATGCTGATTTGTTTCTCATTATTATTATTATTATTATTATAACAAAAAATCTTATTATTATCAATATTGAAAATATTAGAAACTATTTTTTCATGATTCTTTCAAATAGAAGTAAAAATAATTTTTATTTTTTTCAAATTAATTTACTGAATATAGTAATTAAAAATACTTAATTGAAATATATAGTAGTATCAATTTAAACATTTCATACAGTATAATAAAATTAAGCTAGCAATGATGCTTTGAAGGTTAATGAATTTTTTTTATTGAATGAAGTTTTACATTTTTACAACCCTGTTATTAATATTTTGCCCAAAAAATGTTTAAATGTTGTTTAAAAACCTGATTTGTAATATTGCTTTTTTTCTTGGTTTTTTTTTAGCAAAGAATATTAGATAAATATCAAAATGAAGTAAAACTCAAATGCACGTTAGCCTAAAAAAATATATTTAATTTTTTGCTTTATTCATTTATAAATAACTATATTTCCCATTAATCAAGATTTTATATAAAAATAACATTAACATAGACAGCATGAGGCTAGGTTTTTAACCACATAAAAATTGTCATTTTATATACAGCATCACTGTAGGTATGGTATTATTGGGATGATACATCGTTCTTCTTCCTCCAAACACGGCAAATGGAGTTCAGACCAAAAAGTCCTACTTTAAACTCATCTAACCACAGGACTTTCTCCCATAACTTCTCTGGATCATCCAGATGGTCCCTGGCACACTTCAGATGGGCCTGGACATGGGCTGACTTAAGCAGGGGAACCTTCCGTGCGATGCAAGAGTGTAAACTATGAGGTCTTAGTGTATAACTGATAGTAGCCTTGGATATGATGGTCCCAGCTCTCTTCTTTTGACAGCTCTTTGGTTTTACCCATGTTGCTACTTAGACTTTGGCTGATTGTGGGGTGCACAGGTGTGTTAATGACAGCTAACGACCTCAAACAGGTGCTACTAATTTAGAATCATGAGCAGAGAGTAGCTGGACTGTTTAAAAGCAAAATAACAGGTCTTTGAGGGTCAGAAATCTGGCTGATAAGCAAGTGATCAAAAATTTGACACCCTAATTTTAAATAAATTGTTAAAAAAAAATCATACAGTACAATGTGATTAGATTAGATTAGATTCTGTCTCTCACAGTGAAGATGCTGAAAATTGTAGACCCCTCCATGATTTAAGTAAGTAAGAGAACTTGCAAAATCACAGGGTGATCAAATCTGTCACCTCTTTATGTAAAAAAAAAGGTAATATGATATAGAACTAGAGCCTATTTTTATTGATAGTGCCTCTTGTGCTTTCAGCTCATCTGCCCACTTCTCCTGTCATGCCCCACCCACAGAGACCAAAACTGTGGTAGGACATTTCACATACACTTCCTGTCTGCTCCCTGCAATTTTCTCAAAGCAAACGCTCACAATACAATACAGTGATACAAGAAAGCTGGGTATGGATTCAAAACAGATTCTTGAGCATCATGAGCTTTTATATTAAGACCTTATATATAAGAGACTCTTGGAAGAATTTCACAGTATAGAACGCAAACAACTGCAGTGCAAAGGCAGATAATAGTGAAATAATAATAGTGAAATCACACTGCGGCATGTCTTGTCTGCCATTCAGTATGCAATAACAGAAAAATAGTTAATATAGAGTTAATATAGATATTTCTGTGTACTGAAATCATAAATTCTGGTCCAGACTAGTTTATCTGGGTTACAGATGTACTGTATAGATTAGGTATAAAAGACTAGTTATATAAACAGCATAGCCATGTTCAGATCTAGTGAACAACAGTTATTTTGGAGAAGCTGACCGATTAAGTCAGTTAAGTGGTCTAGGAACCTTGTGTAACCAACGGATGTTAATTTGCTGGTTATTATAAAGGCCCATTCACAGCAAGCATGATAACTATAAAGATAACAATAACTATATTAGTGTCCACACCAGAGAACGATATCATCTGTATAAGCTCAAGCACGTCTGCCGCTTTAAATTCTCAAGCGCGTGGTAGTAGCAGAACTGATTCTGATTGGTTGTTAATGTCTCTATCAGATGAAAAAAAAACTTCCGAAAATGATTCCCAACGATATAGTTTCTCTGTCCTTTATCATTACAGTTGTGGCGTGCTATTCTTTAACATTGAGAAAGAGTTTTAAAGCTATATCTTTATAGTTATAGTTATCGCACTTGATGTATAATAAAGTTTTTGTGCTAACTTTTGCAAACCTGTTTAAAAAGACCGGATGCTGAAAGAATGAGCATTCATAACTTGGATAGAATTTCGTTCTACGTGGAGTTTTGTCATTGGTCAAGCGTTTCGTTTGTGGTTGTGGTCGATGTTTTTATCATTCATCCAAAAAAATACAAATAAAAATTATTGCAACGTTACCATTCCACTGTGTCATTATAGTTTTACTTGTGGTCTGAACACTATTCTTATTGAATTAAAGTGGTTTTTAAAACTTTACCTTTACAGTTACGGTCCTTGGTGTGAATGGTCCTAACAACGAACTACTAATGCTGATTTCAAGCAAGTGCCTACTGAGCAAAATTCAAACTGAACACATTTCAGTGCGTGTACAAACTGTACGTTACTGTGAGAACAGTTCACCTTTTTTTTTTTTTTTTTTAGATTGGCATTTCAACAGTTTTCTCACACCTCAGCTAATTAGCCAGCTGCTCAAAACACTTGTTAATTAGAAGACAAGTAACTACCATTCCTTCTAAACGCTACACCACACAAACTCACATCTACCCACCCCACTCACAGCTGCCCTATGAGTTCATGCTTCTGCATATTATAAGCAGCACATTCTGACAATATCAGAAATACCTAGACTCGGGCTACAAGATATTTAATAGTCATATTTTTTTACCCTTCGGATAAAATAAATAAATGCAAACTGAAGTGAAACACCTCCTGTCAGTAAAGTACAACGCCCACAGTGATTTCTGTACCATCTGGATGGACTGAAATCAGACTTGGCTGTTTACATGCTGAATGTATGTCGGTCAGTAAACATGTATATAAAGTAGAGAAGACTGCTCTACCTGCTCGTTGTGGTTCATGCACTGTAGTTTCTTCTGTTTCAAGTAGGTTGTCGTGAGAGGCATGTTGTAGTCTATGAGGTCGGCCACCAGAGAAGTCGGTTGGTTATTTTCTGAGAAATCATGAGATATTTACAATGGTTAGACCATACAAATATAATGATCACAACAGGAAAAGTGAACAATATTATTTTTTACCTAAGATTCATATAAAGAGTGTGAATACCGTAAGTACAGTGTTATTTATCTTATCTGTCACTAGAGGGCAGTATCTGCCCCAGTGTTTTCCTCAAGAACACTTCTGCCTCAGATTAACAGTGTCAAACAAAGGCCTAATTATAAAAAAAATCATATGCAAATTACATTCATATTCATTAGAAAATGTGTAAATATTTAAATCCATTCTCCGCCCACAGCTGTTATATTTCATCTGAAGCCACTGTGATGATGTCCTGTGATTTGTGTGAAAAACTGCTGTGAATATTTGTGTGAATATCGTGAGGATAATGCTTCTGACTTTGACAGTAATAATTTATGATTTGTTTAGTGTCTTTGCGTGTAGCGGTGTGTGTTTATAAACTTAGTTTTAAAGGGATAGTACAACAAAAAACGGAAACTGAAACATTTAATAACCGGAAAGGTAGTAAGGACATTACTAAAATATAGAAGATCAACATGACGGTTTGGATCAACACAAGGGCGAGTAATTAATGTCAGAATTTAAATTTAAAAACTTAACAGTATGGTTTTCCTGAAGGTCTAAAACATAAGGAGTTTCCACCAGTCTCCTTCAGACTTCATAAACGTGGAAGCATTTGTAGTCATATAACAGCCTTCTCATTTATGGATTTTATCAGCTTTGAGTTAAAAGAGCCATGAAGCAACCCATTACCTGCTGATAATCTCACGCACATATACGCACACAGTAATGGATGAGCTGTTTGCTGTGTATTGATCAACTTCATTTTCTCATTTCACATGGCTTTACCACAACAAACGAAAAAAAAAACAAATCGTTCAGGTTCTAGGCTAGATCACCGCTAAAACCAACAATAATGATTAAATACAAAGATGATAATTTCAAATGATTTCCAGTTTAGTCAGGCTGATAAAAAGAGATGTTTATTTATATAGTATAACCGCAGCTAATAATTAGCCCATTGTAACCCATTACAAAAAAGAGATTCTTTTCAAAACAGTGCTTACAGTATGAAAATAATATATTAGTAATAATATACTAAATAGATAGAGTTGTGAACTGAATGTAATGTTTTCAAACACTTAATTTACAATTAAATTAAAATGTATTATAGTTTAGTATTTAGTTTATATATTAAATACAGAATTTTGACCCACTATAAATTACAAGTACTTTAAATGTGTCTTATATGTTAACATTAGTGTAATCAAAGAACAAAGCAAGAGGATGTTGAGCTAAACAAAAAACAGTAACTAGCTTATATTTAGACATTACACAGTGCATCTGTCAGGTGAAGAGTTAAGAAGAAGGTGTGTTGGTGTGATTTCACCACATCCTCAACATGTGCTACTAATATCACTTCTTCTGTATCTATATATAAATTACGCATGAAACCGCAAGGCAGCAACAGCAGATATGTGGATAAAAGTGACAATATCAACCACAACCCGAGTGTCAATTAAAGCCAAGCGAGTGTACAGTAATTAATTACTCTGAATAATTCAGCACTGAACTTTCGTACGGCTGGCTGGAGGGGGGAGGTCTGTGCACCCCCACGGGCAAGAAGCCAATTAGTTGCTCTCTTCATGAACAACACCCAACCTAAGCCCAACGTTGACACAACGCTTTGACAGCTCGGGCCTGGAAGGTGTTGCCTATCTGTTTATCTCAGCAAGCGGGACGTTTGAGGGCAGTTCTTGTGATTGGCATCCCGCGCTGCTGGGGTCGGACTAACTGGGATTGCAGTTTCTCCAAAATGACAAAATACTGAGTTTTATCTTTTTTTTTTCATCCCAGTAAAAATTTCCCAATCAAATTCCTTCCCCGGTGGATTCCACCCACAATCCCTCTCTCCCTTTGTAGAAATAATCTACAAATGGTTTCAGAGGCATTGTCTTTGTTAAAAGGCCTGTAATTGGGCTAATTGCAGTGTGTAGGGAGGCTAGCGGGACACTCCAGTGACTGCAGCCTAATCAGAGGGTGTTGAGACGTGTGTGTGTGTGTGTGTGTGGGAGGAGATGTGGTCAGAGGGGGTTTCATTAGCTTCGGGCTGGCACGACGGGGGGAGCTCGTTACAGGGTGGACAGGGGACAAAAGGGATGAGAGGGGGTTTTCTTAACAAAGACAATGATTCAATGATGCATTATGGGTTTGAATATGTATAAATATTGAATATGGGAATTAATAGTTTCTAGCTTGTCCTTTTTTGGAGTCAATGAGTCCGCAAACTGCCATTGGAGGTAATACATACAGCCATAAACCTTACTGTAAATAAAACTTATCTGAAGTGATATAGGTTAGTTTGTGTGTGTGGTGTTATACCTTTGAACTCTGCTCCGCTGGGGCTGATGTGCATCCTCTTCTGACATTCTCCACAGCTCATCAGGAAACGGGTCACCGCTTCTCTGGGCAGGAACGCATACGTCTCCGCAATCTGACACACAAACACACACCATATTAAACTTCACTTTTTTGAGACTCATCGATTCTTTCTACAAATTCAAACTATAAAGTGCCTAGAAGTGCCTAGAAGCAGAAAATCTTCAATTAAGAAATCATATAAACAATAAACAAGATAAATTATAAAATAAATAATGTTTTTTTTCCCCCTATTATTTGCATTTGTGGGTATTTGATTTGGACAAGTACTTATTTAGCTGCTAATGCATAAAAAGTTTTTAGTGGCAAAATGCTCTTTCATTTATGCATTTATTCATTTCAATTTGACAGTTCATCTAAGGCATTGGTCTCAAACTCAATTCCTGGAGGGCCACAGGTCTGCACAGTTTTGCTCCAACCCTAAACAAACACACCCGATGCAGCGAATAAAGGTTTTTAGGATCACTAGAAACTTCCAAACAGATGTGATTTGGAGCTGGTTGGAGCTAAACTGCAGAGCTTTTTCCCTCCATTGATTTTGAGACCAATGATCTAAGGTTTGCAGGGAATGAGCACAAGTAAAAATGTAGCTCTTATTACCTAAATGTAAAATAATAATAATAATATTGATTATTTATTTAGTTTCATTTTTATTTTATTGCCTCTCACAAGAGAAGATCTCAAGTGATCACCATCAGTTTTTTTTTTCTTATTTGTGTCTTCATTCACAGTCTTCATTCAAATACATTACTTTAGTAGCAAGTTTCAATAAGTTGTGAAACTATTACTTGTGATGTAACATTGGTGAACAAAACAAATGTTAAACTGCATGTAAGTATCATACTGGTTATTTTAACTTGCAATTATAATTAATTACATGTTAATGTAAATTTATAAACATTTCCTTCATCTTACATCTATTACAGGTGCAAAGTAACAATGTTTTGCTCCCATTCTGAGCAGAGAGCTGTAGTGAAGCAGTAACAGCAAACACAAGAGATTATTAGTTTGCAGACAGGGCGTGAATGCTCCGATGTTTTTTTATACAATACTGTCATCAAGTCCAGGATTAATAATCCCAGGGGGACTATCATATTGATAGACCCTCTCTCTCAAACATACACACACACACACACCTCACTTTCTACTGTATGTCTATATGAAGGATAAAATAATTAACTGTGTAATAGTGCTCATGACTGTCCTTGTTGTAACATTTCTCGGTCCCCCATGCTATGCACACAAAAGTGTGTAGCTAGAGTACTGGTGTCATCTGAAATTCATATTTTTTCTCCTTTATGCATTTTATATATCGCATCCGTTTAGTTTCTTCCTCCTCCTCCACCTTTCTGCTATTAAACTGGACAAAGAAATAGAGAAAGTAAACCCCCACATTGAAAGTCCCTTGTGTCTCTCTAATCTCCCATGAGGCTGTAACAAACAAGCATGGGCGGCCATGGAACCACAGCTGGAGGGTATAGTATGTACGCGTGTGCATTACAAAGGCAGAAGCTGAACTAAACACAAACCCCACTGCTGCAGTGATACAACAGCCAGAAAACCTTAGCTTTCTCCTTTCCAGCACCCTGATTCCTTCTGGAGATCCTAAGAGGAGCAGGCACACAAATCCTAATGCCCAGGGAAAAGCTCTACTCAAGGCCCTCCCCTCATAGACCAATAACTGTCATGCACAATAGGAACAAGGAATAGTGTAGAGGATACAATATGTGCATGTAAACATATCAGAACAGAAATGATTAGTATAACAAAACCAAAAACAAGCTTATTTATGTTTTTATTAGTAATGCATTGCATAAGGTGTATAGAGTAAACATGTACTTTTGTAACTGTCCAAGAGAGGGCAGCAGCACTGGACCTGTGGACCTCAGCACAAGTCCAGACCAGGTGAGAGCGGCCCATGTCACTCTCACTTCCTATGTTTCCATGACAGCACATGTGTGATACAGAGTTCTAAAGATGTTCACCGCAGAACTAAATATATCTTCTTAATATGAGCTGATCCTCATCTCTGCCTACAACAATGCAGAGAATGAAAGAAATGCAGAATGCTAGAAAGGCAAGTGTAAGAAAAGAAAGAAAGAAAGAAAGAAAGAAAAAAAGAAAGAAAATAATGTGCAAAGGAAAAGAAAGAAATGCATGAAGATAGAAATAAAGAAATATATAAATGCATAAATAAAAGGAATGTGTAAAGGAAAAAAAGAAATGCACAAAGAAAGAAATTCATGAGGAAATCCATAAAGAAAGAAAGAAAGAAAGAAAGAAAAGAACACTATAAAAGAAAAAAGAAATGGATAAAGAAAGATATGAATGAGGAAATACATACAGTAAAGAAAAATAACGCAGAAATCCATAAAGTAATGAATGTGTGTGTGAATGTGTGAAGAAAACGCATGAGGAAAGGAAGAAATGCAAAAAAGAAAAAAAGAAAAGAAAAGTTCTATTTAGCATTCAGCTTTCATTTACTAGGTAACGTTGGCAAATTCTGACTGATTCCCCCAAAATTCATAGAGGCCAGCAATTCTCTGCTACAAATCACACCAGGACAACACACAGCAGGAGCAGCTCGCGTCTGTTCATGAGAAACACGGAGGAAATAAATCAAACTGACAGGGTAAGGGACACTTTAAGTGACAGACAGATACAGCCGGTCAAAAAAAGGCCACGTGGGGTATTAAATCTAAAGTATACTGTATGTGTCCATAAATGTACTTCCAAGTCTGATCAGAGACTATGAGAAAGAAGTTCCTTGCTTTCCTCACCGCTTTATATGTTTTCTTCTGTCCGGCATGTTTGGGTGCTTTGGCCGGGTCGGAGCTGATCTCCACATGCATGGCATAGATGATATCATAGAAGTCCTCCACCACAGCGACCCTCTTCAGAGACGAGCTCTCCGGTCCTGAGCCCCCATCCACACACTGAAATCACACAAAGTAGACTTATTTCATATCCTCAAGCAGCATCACACAAACAAAAATTATGTTAAACTTTATTATACAACTGAATTATCATAACAGACTGACAAACACATTCTCAAACAGAATTGTGATTTTCTACTCCAAACAGAAAATGTATTTAAATAGAAAACTTTGGTGGAATGCATCTGCTACGCTGCCGCTGTTGGTTCATGTCATTGTTGCAGATTATTGCTGCTGCAAGCGTGTACAGAACTGTAGCCAGTACAGCAAGCTGTAGGTCTTTTAGCGGAAAAATATCTAGCGATTACATTTTTTTACTGATATAGCTGATGGAAATGCTAATTATCCACTGAATTTTGTGAATGTCACAGTATTTTTCTGTTTAACTTAAGCACATCCATTCTATATTGATACTTCAAATCTCGCAAAAAAATAGTTTGGAAACACATTTTGTCGAGACAAAATTAGCCTATTGGCAGCGTCTGTGTTGCTCGTATCAAAGCACCTTAGCCTACTTCAAAAGCACATTAAATCATAATTATATTATTGCATCTAAAATGTTATATATGGTAAAAAAGAGGAGTTACCTCTCAAACATAAATATCTTAATTTGATGATTCTTTTTAATACTTTGAAAGTTAAAATTTATTAAGCTTAATTTTGTTCAGGATATAGCTGTCGAGTTAGTGGTCTACTGTGCGCGGTGCCGACAGGATCACTTGATTTCCAATACAGTCTAATAAAATTTAATCTAAAACTAAGTAAACTTGTTATTTTTTATGTAGGCCTCCATGATTTAATAAAGGTTTTTTTTTCCCCACATAGATTAAGAACAGACTATTTGCATATTATTTGCGCAATAAGTAAAATTATGTATGGAAACAGCTTAAGTGGATTTTTTTTTTTCGATACACTAAAACTTAGTCGACAATTCTTTTTTTTTTAAGAAAGACGTCATAACGCATACCATTTTATTGGTAAAAGGCCAGTTTGATGGAAACAGGCTGGAGACAACAAATTTCAAAAATATATTTTTTCGCAAATTCTCTTTGTTGATAACAAAACAGCATAAAAACTAAAGAAACATGGCTTGTGAGTATTTAAGACATACAGACTATACAGGTGGAGATGGGGTAAGTGGAGGATTATAAAGCATATATACTATTTAACCTCAAATGTTTGTCTTTTGAAGCTGCATTGAAACTGCAATTATGATCTTCACCTTATTGGTCCCCAGAACGGCAAAAAAAAAAAAAAACTTCAAACTTGTGAAAAAAAGAGACATGAGCATCTTGGATGACGTGTAGATTAGTGAATTATCAGAGAATTTTTAATTCAAGATTGACTCTCCCATAAGAGGAGCAGCGCTGGAGATACAAAATATTTTCCCTAAGGGTACAGAGTCCGTTCATGCCAGAAACAGATGGCACAATATACTCAAAATAACCACAAAACAAACATCTGAGAAGATCAAATCAGTAATCAAACAGTATCATTGCTCAGTATCAGATCAGAATGGTGAAACGTGTGGGTTTAGTTCAATTAAATCTACATAGTCATACCATGGCCTTTTGTGTATTAAAGGTGCAGCATGTAAGATTGACAGCTAGCGGTACAAGTATGGGTATAAGTATTTCTACATACATATGGCCCCTTAATACTTTAAAAGTGAGAAAATGTGAAACATATTCTGTTTGTTTCACACAGCATCAGGTTTAGAGCAATACATGGTAGTTTGGGGATCCAGTTCCCATCGGAGGGCCAGCCTCGTTACCACGGTAACCACTGCTGGCCTCTTGGGTAGGTGCATGGAGCAGCAGGGTCATGTGACACACGCAGAACCTCCAAGTCAAAGTTGGACTAGCTAACTCAAATCACCATCGGCATCTTCTATTCCTTTCATCGCCCGCGTCACATGCAGTGATGCTCTTTGGCTCCACCGCATCCCCCACTCAGTCCCCTCCACCACCCGGTAAAGGGCCATGGGGTTACCATGGCAGCAATGGTGTACGGGCAATACAGCATTTCAAAGACTCCTATCATTTTACTGTTAATGCTTATTTCCACTCTTAAATCGGCATGTTTTGGTATGAGAACTAAACATGAAAGTATGCGTTCTGACACGCGGCGAGCCTCTGCAGTAATGTGTGACAAGCGCTCACACATGTTTACTGCTGGATTCCACTCCACTACATTAACTTCAGGAGATAGGACACGTGTGCAAGGCTCTGCCAATGTGTGTGTGTTAGAGATTCATGCTGCTGTAGCATGATGCTGCCCGGCCTTCAACCCACCCACCCCCCTTATCCCAGCGTTGCAGGGCACATCAGCGGCCTGGGACGATAGTGTGTGTGACAGCAGCAGCCCAACCACATGGGCCAATGTGGGACACGGGAGGGAGGGGGTCAACACAGCACCTTCAGGCGCAGCAGACAGGACACTCGCGCATGCCTGTACTAACACAGGGTGCACCTCAAGGCATTGAGGATAGGACAGAGAGAGATCCCCCTTCCCCCACCGCCTGCACGGGGTCAAAGTCACCGAACCCTGAGAGGGTAAATGCATACTGTCCTGCAAAACAAGCTCACAGCCCGATATTAGCATTTTCTTTGTGCCCCTGCAACATGGCATCACATGCATGGATATAAATCAAGTGCAATTTTGTTGCTTTAAAAATTAAGACATGGGTAGGCAGTGCATCATACCTATTGCAAATTCAGATTTTATTGTACTGAGTTGCTTTTGTATGGTGAATTTTTTGAAGGCAGCATTAATGCATCCTATACCGTCTGTGATATCCCACAATCCTGTGCAGCATTTGGTTAAAAGTACAAAAATGGTGATGGAATGGTTGAAAATAGTAAATTAGTTTATACAGTAGATGTGCGTTTTTTCAACCAATAAATCAATAGTGTTGTTATTATTATTATTTTTATTATTATATATTTATATATACTTTTGACTGGGTAAAAAAGAACAATGTTCTAACCTAAGCAATCTGGGTGAATGGGAGTAAAACATATTTAATTCAGGATAAAGTTGGTAACCGAAAGAAAGCTGCTTAGTTTGAGTCCTTGACATATTCTACACTTCTGCCAACTGACAAATGACTTGTTTTGCCTGCAAAGTTTTTGCTTAAATTTCAGTAATGTGACCACACTTTTATAAAGCAATCAAAGTAGCTACAGAAATTCTTTTTAATATCGTGACATACATCCAAGTGAAGCTAAACATCAAACAAACCAACAAAAAGTAGGGAACTTGATTCAGTCCTTTGCTTGCTGATTGGATGGATATGAATGCAAGTTTATGGTAGGATTTTTGCTTTACATGAGGTCTTCATGATATCAAACGTTTTGAGAAATGCAATAATTATTGTCTCCACTGTCAACATAAAAAATAGAAATAAAAATAACAGTAGCCTAAAAAAAAAACCCTAAATCTAACTTGAAGACAAGCAAACAGTCACTGATTAAATAATAAACTACTTACAAGCTACACAACAAAAAAATATTCATTAAATTAAAAGCAGCTAAAGGTTTTTTTTGTTGTTGTTGTTACTGTTGGATTCACATGAATGACAGACAGCAGCTTTATTAGGCTGTTGTCACTTTAAGATCTCATATGCTGCTACATGACACATACAAGTATGTGTATTTAACCAATTAAGGCCTAAAAAAATTTTAGAGGTCCAAAAATATATATGCATTAATGAATCATTGATGATGAGATACCCACAATGCACCTCTATTGTATTGTAATACACTTCCATGATTTTTGTGCACTTTTTGAAGCTAGAACATTGCTCAGTTTCCATTAACAGATCGGGCAGGAGGGCACCATTTCCAACACAGTGAAAAACTGCCCGAAATGAACAGATTAACAAAACGAGTGAGGGGAATTATTCCTCCACTCCACCTCCACCTCTATAAGCGGATGCTTGTGCATCCTCACACTTTTTCTACCTCCCCCATTCCCTTCATTTCTCACAAACCCATCTCACAAACACATCTCTCCTCTGCTCTTCCAGGCCCCTCGTTTCTTCCAGCAGCACCGGATAATTACAGCTTTCCCTCTTTCGCTTTTAATCTCTCCCTCAACACTCTCTCCTTTCTGCTACTCTGTTTCTCTCTTGCTTCCACTCCCAGGTCCCGGACCAAACAGCCCTGTTGCTAGGAGACAAGCTGGGTCGGAGCAGGAGCGGCGGCGGCGATGGCAGCTCCCCCACGTCTCCGCCTCTCTGGAAGCAAGGGATGGAGGGATGGTGGAAGAGTTCAGTGGAGGGGAGAAGCCCTTCAGACATGTGTGCTCAGCCAAAAGGAAGAGACAGACACGACCCCCCACCAACATAAAGACATCCAAACAAACAACAATGACAAAAATGCTCAAAGAACTTGCACACCTGCACAACATGCCGAGCTCTGCATGGCAAACATTTAGTACAGTACTGAAATATGGCAGACGGGGGGGCCAGGCTGGACCTGTCTGTCCTAATTTTCAATAACGGGTCTGTACCCGCTCCAGGATGAATGCTTTAAGTGTTGGCACATATCCACAGGGCAGAATTGCTTCTAAGTAAACCGATAGTTTTAAGGACGTTGGATGTTTCCACCAGAAACCAGAATAAAAATGACTATGGAAATGAGAGGGAATGTGCGACGGGGGGCGTGAAGAGGGTTTTATCTTGCGCGGCGAGATGGACAGGATCGAGTGGGAGTGAAATGAGTTTGACTGGGTTAGTGCTAATTGTGACAGGGGGTCACAGTTTATGGGCTAATCTTGGCAAACGGTTGGTAGATAAACAGACTGATGGCTAAAGGATGGAATCTGTGTGTGTTGACGAGACTAACGAGAGCAAGAGGGGAAGATCACACATGTATTCGCTCGTTGCAAAACCTTGTGAGCGTCCCACAGAGGCAGCACTTTTTAAGGCGTCGTTGGCAAGCTCCTAACATGACAACCGTTCCAAAAAGGAGCAAACTTAATTATGCAGTCTCTTAAAATACTTCCATTTGGCCAAATGTTAAGGCTGAGAAAGCAACGCAGAATGCATTGCAGCAAACTCCAAAATTGTTGATTTAATATATTTTATAGAAAATTACCAGTAAAATAAATCTAATGAAAAATGTACAGTAGTACCCTGCGTTTGTGTGTTGCATTGTTATATGCATTAAAGCATCACGCCAGAAGCCTAAAGAATTTACTAATGCTAAATGACCATTCAAAAAATGATAATAAAGATATTCAAAATGTAACAAAAGATTTTGTAGCTTGATATTGGTCAATACTGTACATTTACGTATTAAAAGTGCAACAAACTTGAAACTGCAGAGTATCACGAAAATCATGAATTATAAACTGATGGATTTCTATTAAGATAACAGCATTTTTCCCACAGTATTTCACAATACAAAGGCAAATGTGTTGTCACACTTAGGATTTATAAAGGATCATGTGATACCAGAAACTGCTGAAAAGTCAGCTGTCAGCACAGAAATAAATTACAAGTTGTGCAAACCAATGTATGAGTTTTTTTTATAATATCTTATAAGAGAAATATATATATATATAGGCTACTTTGCAAGTCATAGGCCACTTGTGTTTTCAGCAACAAAAAAATGGTTTTAAGTGGGTTATTTCTATCTTTTTCGATAGCGTGTCTGTTGAAGATATCAGTTTATATTTCCAAACATTATTTTTGCCATTAATTGTAATAATGCAGTGAGATTATTGCCTGACAACAGCCAGTGCTCCACACAGACATCTGATCTGATCATCATCCAGTCTGTCTTGTGAAAATACCAGTGGCCTAAAACTTTTGCACAGTACTGTATACATGTATATATATATATATACACACACACACACACAGCCCTGGATTAGGAGTGCTACTTCTGTTGCTATTTTTGTCACCTTTGCTGTCTTAAGGTTCGTTAGCATTAGCAAAAAGAGTCCATTGTCTATTATCAGTATTGTAGTTATAAATCAAAGCCCACACAGAAGCCAATTTCAATCCAAATAGCTTTCTGCATACTGTAGGGAACTTATTCATATTGAATAAATGTGACTGCACCTTTAGAAGACACCTATGCAGGAATAGTCATTGAGGCATCTCATTAGCTTTTAGATCTACTACTGGATCTCTTGATCTGCCCTCTCTCAGTCCCATAAGGCTTTTCAACTTCTTTCCCTTGTTCCTCTTTCTGTCTCTCCTTTCTCTCCCCTTCTTTTGCCTGTGTCGTCTTTCTTCAAGGCAAAGTGCGTGATTAGTTTGCTTGATGGAGTGCTGTGTATTCTGTTGGTGAAGTACATTGCAGTTATATGTTTTGGGCGCATTAACTCAGAAGTGTGTGTTGAAATAAGATTGGACACACACTTGGGGTTACACTGCTCCATTAGTATTTAAAGGGGCCTCGAACGCACACACCTGAGTGAATGCATATGCAGAGTGAATGATAATGCACCGCAAATGACAGTGTTGCGATAAGGAGCACTGTAACTCAGAGCCCGGAGCCAATTAAAACATTGTTAATTTATCCTGCTCCAAAGCACAGAGACTCTTCACCATGGCAACCGCAAGAATGCAGGGAGACCAGAATACGCAGCCACTCACCTCACAGGCTGTCCTGCAGTCACTACAGTGTGCAACCGCAGTGAGATGCTGACGGCGTAAATGAAGATGAGTGACTGCTTGTATTCTGTTAGCTCTTGTATTCTCAGAAGAGATGCAGCTGTGAATCAAAAACCAGGCCAGATGATTCGTGCATACTTTTGCACATTTCTTTGTTAAAATAGTGTGTGTTCACACTGTCAGTTTTTATAGAACACCATTTAACAGTCAAGATATAAAAATAAGATGAAAAAATGAATCTTAATAATCTTCCTATATACTGTAATAAATAAAAGCCACTTCATGCGACAAAAAGTCACACTGTGAGATATACACCTGCAAATTTATTTCCTGAAGTGTGATGCTGTGATGATCTTACATGGTGTTATTATTTTAAATTTTCAACTTTATCTCACAATTACCTTTTTTTCTGGGGTGGAAATTGGTTATTTAAAATCTAAACCAAATCTACACTCTTCAGCTTAATCAGCTTCGGTTTCATTGTTCTCCACTTTGAAAATATCTGCAACATCAGCATTGAAAAACTTTGGCCACTGAAAATCGGTTACTAGAAGCGTACAAAAGTGCACGCTGTTCTCGACACTATCACTGCATCAGTTATTTTCTCAACTCGGAACCTTCAGTAGTTTCAGTCGCATAATATTAATCTTCTTCTAGTTAACAGGAAAATTAGACTTATTTCATTTCTCTGTTCACGGGTGATAAATGAAACTAATCCTTTTGGCCTGTCATTAGCCCGCTCCAGCTGTGTGTGTGTCTGTGCGTGTGGGTTTCTGTTAGACTTCCAGGGTAGTGGAACGACACTTCCTCTTTTCTCTAATTCATAAATAATCACTCTCTGGGTCTTGTATATGTCCTCACGGCTGCACAGCTGAATCTACAGCCACAGATACGGCTGGCCTCCTGGGGAAACCAAATTATAGACCGTCCTCCGAATGAAAGGCGCGGTTTTGTGTGAAGACAAGAATCTTGTGAAAACCCCATGAATATTCAGGACGAGTCACTCTATTTGCAGGTATCAAAAGTAGCTTCACACCAACATTATTAAAATCAATTAGTTCCACTATGATAGAGTGTGACGCAGTGCTCTCTTCTAATCTCTCATTCCACACACACAGCCACGGTGTCAATGTCATAAGATCAGTTTATTAGCGGTGCATGCTGAAGGTAAAGCTGGAGAACTTCCAGTCTGGTCAGAGCTGGTTTTGACAACATTTTTAGCTGGTAATACTGGGAGACCAGCAGCTCAAACCAGCTGAATATCCACTCAGCCAGGCTAAAAATAACAACTTTATTCACCAATTTCTTCTCTTTATTTAGGAAACTGTTCAATAAAGTTGTTATTTTTGTTTTCTTTGTACACAATGTATTCTCATAACTTCATAAAATTACATTGATGTAACATGGACTATTTTAATAAAGTCCTTGCTACATTTCAGGGTCTTAAATGCGTTGCTGTCTATGCAGGGTTAGACATACTAAAATATCTTAATTTGCAGTTCAAAAGTGAATGAAGGTCTTACAGGGTGTCCTAACTACTCCGCGACATGCAATAATTTAGTTCTAACTATTAAATTTCTATTTTAGAAATGGTTCCTATTTCTGTGATGTTGTGGCTGGAACAACATACAAAAAATGACAGTAGATAATCTCAGGTCATTCCGCACTTTACTCAAAGCTAAATGTGTTTAATGTAAATATCATTTCAGTCATACTGAAAGCAATAAAAGGTAGTTTATTACATTTTTTTTTATTACAAATAAAATATATGCTAAAACTGTGAACACAATGCGAACCAACCAGTGTATTCCAAAACAAAGACAGGATCAGACACTCAGGATTTACATTTAACTACGTAAAAAAGGTGAATTAGCTTATAAATTATCTAGTTAGTTCGCTATCCAGCAGTGCGCTTTCAGAGATACACGCTTTGATTGGCTGTGATATTTGCTAGATTTTTTCGCGTCTCATTGGTGTGGACGCTCAAATTGTTGCATCTAGTTAGGACACAATGTTATGCATTCAGAATGACATGAGGGTGAGTAATTAAATGACAATTTCCATTTTTGTGTGAACTATCCTTTTAGTGGAAAATAGGCTATCTTTTGAACCTTACTATCCTATTGACACCCTAAACACTATAGAAACAGGATAGCATTGCAATAGCATTGCCTTAACACGAGCAAACACCACTGGCATTTTCTTCAAATTGAGTTTGCCGAATTGTGTGACATTCTGTTACCTGTAGGAGCTCCTAATGAAGTGCCACCAAGAAGAGGACATAGTGTGTGCACACTGAAGAACACACTAACCACTAGCTGCCCAGCAAACATGCGCATGGCCCCTTCTGCAGTAGCACAGCACTCTCTGTTCCAATGCATTCGTCTTTTTATCAGCTTCTGCCCTCTCCTCTCATCCCCCTCCTTTCTCCCTGTTCCTCTGCTCCTGTTAGCCTGAACACTCACTACCACAATTACCGCTGGAGCTACATCTACAGCTGCTCAACTAGCGGAGGGGGGTCAGGACCGCCGCGTGTGTGCGCCAGTGGTAATCTGAGGGAAAGAGGAGAGGACGGCGAGAGAGAGAGATGTTTTCTCTTGTTGTTGTGAAGCCGAATAGAGCGAGAGCTCTTGATGAGCAGCCAGTGGATGTGGCAAACTCTTGTTCTTTACTTGCTCTGAATGATTAACCACTCAGATCATTGTCCTTATACAACACCTAAACCAACCAACCAACACACACACAGGCACTAATCTTACCAGCTGCTCCCCTACACCTGCTTTTTGTGTGTGTGTGTGTGTGTGTGTATATGAGTGAGAGTGTGTGTAAGAGATATTTGAGCCCCGGGTAACAGCGACTGGGGGGTAGGGGTGTTGCAAGGTAGATCATCTTTGGTGTCCACATGAAAGAAAAAGAGCTGCACTGAAAAAGAAAAATGAAGTTTGCTTTGCTTTTGACAAAGACACTCAAATTTGTCAAATTAGCAGATCAATTCAAGTTCTCTTTCTCTCATGACCTGGTCACAATTACATTACACAAGTGTCTTGCACTTCAATTCTGAGCTACATTTTGGCCAATAGGATTAGCAGAAAAATTATTTTTATGTTATGTGATGATTGGCAGACAATAAAATTACTACTTTCTGTAAATAAATTAATACTAAAAACTAAAATCTGTAATTGTAGATGTCACAAGTGAATTTAGGCATCACAAAATTATATATATAGTATGAAAAATTAATAGAATTAATTTGTTAAGAAACACAATTAACAGTGATCGGAGTTGTTACTGTAAACTAGCAAAAATACAATTAAAATATGTTTTGTTAAGTGAAATTAAACTGAAATAAAATAAATATTTTATTATATTACATTAAAAAATGACAAAAAACAAAAAACAGTTGTAGTACTACAGTTACTAAAACTGAAATAAAAATGTATTTAAAGCTGAACAGAAAAAAAAAGACAAATGCACAAAACTGAATTACTAATATTTTAACTAAAATAATATTTCAACTAAAATAAAAATTTAAAATAATATAAAAAAAAACACTGGCAGTAAATACATTATTAGTTTAGCTTTACATAACTTAAAAATAATAGAGAGAGGAATGTAAAAATAGAGTAAAATAACAAACAATTAAACATACTGACCGATACTAATAATAAATATATATATATATCACCAATAAAATATACAAATATACATCAACTCTGTATCAATATATTGTGTATTTCTTTTTATTAGACAACAATGCTATTTTGAAAAGTCTATTTAAAGATAGAACTGACATATAAGGTCTAATAATAATAATAATAATAATAATAATAATATACAGTGGGTACGGAAAGTATTTTTTCACTTTTTGTTACATTGCAGCCATTTGCTGCAATGTTATTTTATTTTTCCTCAATGTACACACAGCATCCCATATTGACAGAAAACATTTTTGCAGATTTATTAAAAAAGAAAAACTGAAATACAGATGAAAAACACCCACAAAGCACGATGCTTCACTGTTGGGACTGTATTGGACAGGTGATGAGAAGTGCCTGGTTTTCTCCACACATTACACTTAGAATTAAGGCCAAAAAGTTCTACATTGGGCTCATCAGACCATCTTGGAGTCCTTCAGGTGTTTTTTTTTAGCAAACTCCATGCAGGCTTTCACGTGTTTTGCACTGAGGAGAGGCTTCCGTCAGGCCACTCTGCCTTAAAGCCCCGACTGATGGAGGGCTGCAGTGTGGGTTGACTTTCTACAACTTTCTCCCGACTGCATCTCTGGAGCTCAGCCACGGTGATCTTTGGGTTCCTCTTTACCTCTCTCACCAAGGCTCTTCTCCACTGATAGCTCATTTTGGCCGGATGGCCAGCTCTAGGAAGTGTTCTGGTCGTCCCAAACATCTTCCTTTCAAGGATTATGGAGGCCACTGTGCTCTTAGGAACCTTAATTGCAGCAGAAATGTTTTTGTAACCTTGGCCAGATCTGTGCCTTGCCACAATTCTGTCTCTGAGCTCTTCAGGCAGTT
>JAUCMT010000054.1:8651598-8670444 GCA_032357475.1 Enteromius thamalakanensis | reverse complement strand
AGAGTGTGTTAAACAAGTGTAATTTAATCACAACAAACAACGCTTTCTTCCTGAGGTGCTTACACTTAAAATGAGCCACGTCTCCACTTTCCGTCATTTTTTAAATATGACGCCTCCTCTCCCGGAGCCTAATGGGATAGAAAAGTGTCCATGGTATGCTTACTACAGAATTCGACCGGAAAGTTGTAGGTCATCCGGTTAATTCTGGCCTACTGAATTATAAATGCTATGAATACTGACATACTACTCACCTCGCATGCTGTTTTTCGCGTACTATATAGTAGGGAGATAAGCGATTTCGGATGCAGCAAAGGTGAGCGAATCATAGATTAAAGACCCAGATAAACAATGAATTAATCTTTTCTGTTTCTTGTTTCTTATAGCATTATAGTTTTGTCTTGTTTGTAGTGTGATCAATGTTTGTATATGCAGTAGATGTGTTAGGGAGTTAAAAGGTAAGATTTTAATTATATTTTGCTATAATGAACAAAATGAACGAGATGACTCGAAAAAAGATTCGTTCATCTGTTCGTTCAATGAGACTCAAAAGTCTGAGTTGGTAAAATTATTCGAACTTCCTATCACCACAATGAGCTCGTTTTAAAACGAATTTAGTGAAATGATTTCCCATTAATAAAGAGTTGCTGAGTCTTACTGCCCTACTTATAGTACGCGAAAAAAGTATGCGAGGTGAGTATTCATAGTATTCAAAATTCAGTAGACGAGAGATATAGAACATACTTTTTAACAACCCAGGTAGTACATTCAGTTTTAAATGTAGTACCTACTTAAGCAGTATGCAATATCAGACGCAGACAGTCACTCTCTATTCCTAAATGAAGAAGCAGTTCAAACGAATGAAAAGAATATGATTCAGTAATTAAATCAGTCTCTTCCCGCCACCTGCTGTCAGTTATTTAAATCATTTAACATTTCTGTATTAAAAAATAAATATTTTTAAACATTAACCTCTTCATATATTTTACATCATTTGGTTTGTTGCAATAGTGTTTTGCATTTAGCTACAATGTGATGTTTGGCCATATTTGGTCATATTTAATTTTTGGTCTGAACTGTACTGTGTGTTCATGCTACAAGGCAAAATACAGATATTAACTTAAAATTAAAGCATTCTTGGTGTTTTTGTCATGTTCCACTAGCCTGTATACACTGATATATACCAAAATCAGAGCTGATACTGTATGCTAATAGATAAAGCAGTCAACATAACATATTACATGCTATGAATTCCTTATACTGTATATAGCTATACAGTGTTGGATGGGTTGCTGTACGTGATGCAACACTTCTTATAACCAGAGACTTAGTATAATAAAGAGATTTGAGACTTGACTTGGACGCTAGCTCAGAGACTTGTGAGCATCTCTGATATATATATATATATATATATACACACACACCCACCACAGTTGTATAATATGCTGAAAATGTATTTAAAATTCTCATTATGAGATACAATTGTTTAATGGTATTAAGCAGTTTTTGCTTCAGATGTTGAAATTATACAATCAAATTTAAATAACAAAAACTACTCATGATACGTGTGTGTAGCATCCAATGATGCCAACTGCTTTCAATTGAAAGTAGCTAAATGTAACTAGATGACATCATAATGGCAAATTCACTGATCTATATGAAAATGAATATAGTTTAGTAGGCAGAAGAGAACTTAGGTTGGAGAACTTATGTTGGCTATTTTTTCTCTAAACTTACGAAAGCAGTCTCAAAAGGGGTGGGGAAGTCAATAATCTAGCTACAAATAGCTAAATTTGCAAAACTGGTATCATCTTGGAGGCCATGGCCTGCAGAGTTTAGCTCGATCCCCATTTTAAAATACCTGAAAAAGACTAATCAAAATCTAAAGGATTGCTTGAAAAATACAGGTGTGTTTAATTAAACTCTGCCCTTAAAAGCTCAATTAATTAAATTAAAAGCCCCTCCAGGTCTAAGGGTTGCCCATCCCTGCCCTAGAGGGTCCACTTACTGCAGTCTCTTAAAATCCTGTGGGGTCACACACAGACACACACACACGTGTGTGTGCATTTAATCAAGGAATATATATATATATATTCTTCCTGAAAACTACAAGTGTATCGAGGTCGCGTTTGGCCTCTACAGCACTAAAGAAGCCCAGGTTATTTGTGCTAATGCTAAGTGTTCTGGTAATCTCACGTGACTAAACGTTATACACACTAGAGACACTGCGGGCGACTTTTTTTCTGAAGGCGAAACAATCGACAGACCGATTTATTTACGCAGATTCAAAATAATACAGAAAATCTGCTGATCACAAATTCACTAAACACATTAACCACTATCATAATTCACACTCTCCGCTCGCAGCATACTGGATTCCTACCTGTTCACTGAATTTATTCAGATTCTGAAAGTCAGTGCTGACATTGTCGGGTAATGTATCATTCGTGAAATGTAACTGCAACATTGTTTCTCTGCAGCTCCTCTGTTGATTCCCTAAACTGTCACATCTGCTTCCTCACTACCGCTCAACGATTCCACGAGCAGCAGCACTTTCGTCATTCTCTTGCTATAAAGAGTTCTGAGCACATGTGATCATGTAATTTTGTAGCGCATTCATAATCTAGATGCATCTATGCATTAATTAAACTACTATAGAAGGCAAGATACGTAAATAGTGTTTTCTTTGCAAAAAGTAGATGATTCGTTTCGTTTTAATCAGCACATTAACTTCCATGAAATTAACCCTTAAATAGGCAGAAACATAAAAATACCTCAGAAAATTAATGTTATTTCCCAAAACATTGGGAGTCAAATAACACATAATTATTTTCCCCCGCAAAATATTGTTTATAACCACAAAACCATTTATAAGGGTCAGGTTTTTGATATTGTGATTTATACATCATATGAAAACTGAGTAACATCGCCTTTAAAGTCGTGTTTACTTAATATCCTTATCACTTTTGGCATGAAAGCCAAAATAAAAAATACAATAATAATAATTTTGACCCATACAATGCATTGTTGGATTCTACAAATATACCCACATTAATTGTGACTGGTTTTGTGGTCCAGGGTCACATATAAAAGACAACAACATTCATTTTGTCAAATTCTACTGCAATGCTATAAACTGTGTTTCCTTGTTTGCATAAGTTATGGGTGACTTGGCATAAAAACCAGACGTGCTTTTTACAGAGACCAATTTTATTTTATTTTTTCTCATAAATTGACCAAATTCATCGGTCGCCATCCCATGTCATAAATGTTTTTATGACAACATACATTTATGTAGCCTACAATATTATATTAAAGATGGTGCAACATACTAAGTAGATATTAATAATTCCAAACAATATAAATAGCCTAGATACAGAAAAACTGTATGACATAAAAATAGTTCTGTAAAGAGGGAGTAAAAATAAGCATATTTTATGGCACAAAATAGAATCTCACAGAACTTGTGCATAGCACACAAGCATCTCACCCCGAGAAAGGGTTAACAGTAGGAGGTAAAAGTAGCGTTTATTCAGTGGGAGTGCGATTCGAGACCCGGGAAAAGTCACGCCTGAGTGTAGAGGCGAAAGACCGAGCGGTCCTTGTGAACGAGACTCCATTTACATATTCACCCCAAGGGTTTAAAGGCGTGTGTACTAGAAAAGATTAGAGTGACATACCTCCGCACTTTGGCAGTGGACTACTCTAACGGCGCCTTCAGTCTCTGCGTTTTTGTAACAACACTACTTCTTCAGAGACAGGTAAGTTTCATACCTCTTCTGCATGGTGCAGCACTAGTGCGCGTTCTCGGGGAGAGTTCAAGTGCAGCATGACCGCACATGTCTGATGATACAGACTACTTGCTCAAACTTAGTTTTACTTTAGTTACTTTAATCTGTTGATTTTGTATGTAACTAGAATATATGTCGCGTTATTGCATGGAATGGTGTGTGTTTATCGAGCGCGCATGGCTGAGGGGTGCGGAAACCAGGTCATTATTAAGCGTGGGCTGGTTTGTAAGATTTATTCATGTTGTTCCTGCATTACCGGTCTGATTTCTTGTAAAAAAACAGAAAAATCGACTTTTACAAATGTTCTCATAAAATATAGATTTGTGCAGATTCAACGAAAAAAGGACGACTTTGAAACTGAAACCAATATTTGTAATTTAGCTTTTTTTCAGAAAGAAGCAAATGCTCTCAAATAGTGGTTCTTGTTTTACAACCGGTTATTTCGTTAACGTCATAGAAGTGTTATAACGCGCGTCACGCGGATTAAAGTTTTTACTGTTCTGACAGCGTCTCGCCTGTGCAACGTTATTAATTATGGAAACATCTGATTTATATTTCTGTCCGTTTACGCGTAATGCCATGCATTTATAGTTCACCGAAAATGTAAGTTCTGTCATTGCTTAACTTGGCCAACTCGTGCCCAAAAAAGACTGACCCTCGTTATTCAGAACGTGAGGACGTTTCCCTGCATCTTTTAGGGAACGTGAATAACGCGTGAGGTTGTCGTTCTCATTTTGTGTTCCAGTGCGGAAAGACAATCGCACAGGTTTGGTCCAATATGAGGTCAAGTATATATGAAGACTCTAGATTTTCATTTTCAAAAGAGCTATCCGTTTTAAACAATATAAACGCGAGCGCGTGTGATAAATAAGCTGAGTGCAGGTGAGTTCCGCGGCGGGGTGAATGTGAGTTGAGTCGAGTGTGCGTCTGAGCGAGGGTAACGTGCTAATTGGCGGTGGTAGACTGTACGGCGTGCCCGCGGGGCCTCTCGAAGGAATGCCGCGCCGTCACTTTGGCTTTGCGCTGCTGCATAGAAATGACTCAGACTTCAATCAAATCTCTAGTAACAATGAGACTGCACATTAAAGTTAGAACGATTGGGCCTACTCGAATACCGTTAACTTCTCTCGTCTTTTATCACTACAATCTGAGAGTGTAACCAAGACCCAAGTCGTCCATAACTTCAATACGAAATGAAAATTCACACTGGTTTTACATGTTATACCATGCATGTTTCAAAATTAATTTTGACCTTACATTTTAACCTAAGTAACTTAGTCTGTAGACTACAGACTTCTGTCTGGTGACATGGAGGAGGGATACAGCTCTGACTAGAAACTAACATTGCACATTAACATCCTAAACATATACTGTGTTTTATCAATTACATGCAGGGTAAGCTATTTTTTCAAAAACACTTTAGAAAATAGAGTTGGCCAAGCTTGCAGCCAATCAGCTGTAAGAGGTGTTTCTATTCATGTGGAGTGGAAGTGTTTGGTAAATAGCAGAGTTGAGCGATAGAAAGCTAAAAAACAAGAAGTAAGACACGTGTAACTATCTTATCAGCTCTCCAGCGCTGGAGAGAACTCGAGGCCTGGGGTTGCTTTGGTTCTTCTCGATAGGTGAGTTTGTTTTGGTAATTTCAAATATCGACATTGTATTCTAGAAATTTCTGATGTCGTGGCCTAATGAATAGAGATTCGGACCTGTAACCCAAAGGTCACGGGTTCGAGTCCTAAGTCTGGCAGGGATTGTAAGTGGGGGAGTGAATAACCAGTACTCTCTCTACATTCAGTACCACGACTGAGGTGAGACCCTTGAGCAAGGCACCGTTTTTCCCATCTGCTCCCTGGGCGCTACAGCACTGGCTGCCTACTGCTCTGGGGTAGTGTTCACGGTGTGTGTGTGCATGGTTGTTCACTTCTCATTGCTGTTTCTGTGCACTTGGATGAGTCAAATGCAGAGCACAAATTCTCAAATTCTTGTCTTTTGTCCACACCTACTTACCACCCCCAAAACCACCCCTTACCCCTTTATGCAAAAATAGAAATTATAGTGGCATAGTGACAAAAATGACATGCCCATGCCCAGTAGCGGCAGCTGTATCCCTTTTAACCACATACATGTCATGTGATTTGCCTAAACCCTGCCCCTGCAGCTCAAGTTTGCCCAAAGTCCCTTTTAAAAGTCTGTTTAGTTTGTGGCCATATTTTCAGGAAGCTATTTCAGACAACTAAGACTAAGTCCTATTTACCTGAACAGTGAAATCCTAAAATCAGCAACAAAATCTGACAAGAATGGTCCCATAAATATTGCTTTTATGCTCAAATAGCACAGCATAATCTTATTTTTCATGGTGAACCAGGTAATCGCACGTCTCAGAGCTCTCGATGTTTCTTTGGCCCTGTCCCAAATGGCACAAAATGGCAACTCTATGAGTTCATAGGGTGTCCAATTTGTCATTTTAGCTTTCTAAAGGATGCTCACGAGCACCCTCTTTGCAGTCGTTGCAATCTAAATACGCACTTCGGCCAAACCCACACTTAAGCCTGGCCCACAATGTGCGATTTTAGCCACAATTTGGGTTGTGGCGCTGCTTCTTCTTAAATATGCTGGTTTTGCCACCGTTTAATCCCTGCATGCAATACAGCTCGCCGTCATTTAATAATGTGTGGGTTGATGTTAAACTCTGAACAAGATTTTTTTTTTATTTGCGCGCACCCTTTTTTTAATGTATTGACTGTCGTACAATTAGTAACAACTGAGATCACGCAGTGTGACATGATAATCATGTTCGTACAGTGTGATAATTACGATCCTAAAATACTTAAAAAATCACTCAGTGTGAGCTCGGCTTAAGACAAGCTCTGCAGCAGACTTGTAAGGACGCAATGACTTTACCAATTGGCAACTGGTTATTTTATTTAGAAAACAGAATGTATTCTGCCATATTGAATGTTGATATATTTATTGCAATGTCCACAATGCACAATACCAAGTCCTCACTCAACATTTTTATCTATCACTAATCCATCACACTTACTAATGTTATTGTACAAGTTAAATAGAGTAACAGTTAATTTCACAACACATTAAAAATGGACTAATAACACAACTGACGCACATTTTTTTTTCAAATCGTAAATAGGAACAAGGAGGACTTGAACGCACCATTTGTAACTTCCCCACTTTTCTACACTCTACAGTACTTGAGGAAACATGTTTTGTGTTATTTTATTATTCATGATAGTATTTGATAATGATCTTAATCTCTTTTTTATTTGAAATTTAATATAGGTTTTGTGATCATTGTGGCACACACGTACCCACTCAAAAGTGCGTTAACACAAAAACCTTCCTCACATTAGATTCAGTGAACAATCTCTGTCATTCATACAGACCTTTGATGTGGCCTCTTATTGTATTCACTCTTATTCACTTCTCAGTTCCCCCACTGGGCTGTGGAGAGAGCATGTGTGTTTATAGGACCCATAAGGAAAACTGACGCATTGTCACTTAGATAATGGACTTGAAATGAGATCCATAGAAGTTAAGAAGTAAGTGCCTTTGTCTGTGTACCTGCACGTTCTTGTCTGCAGACTTGAGCACAATGTCCTTTAGCCATTTCTTGTAGGACACACCTGGAGGCCTTGCCTATGTCCTGTTTGGATAATGCGGCTTGACACATTCCCCAGTTTCCCTGTTTCCCCAAAACTAGTGTGCATGTCAAATATACGCTGTTATATAGACTATAACTAGTGGTGTGTGATATATATCGCCTGTGATAATATTGTATTTGTAGTTTTTTAACGATATGTGATTTGACATTATCGAACATTCAAAACACAGTGTGTGCGCGTTACGTGAAGTGTAGAGTAGTTCAAGTGTGCATTTAGAGTGTGTTATATGACATTTCAAGATATGGGGACTAAAAATATATATTTATATAATTTTTGTATTTTGTAATCAGTATGAACGTAGTGTCGTTTAATTTTCCAAAAATGTGATACTATTTTACAGTTCATAAAATAATTCCAAACACAGCCAATGACAATGAGTTACAATGGTGTTTGTAACCGCAGGATAAATGTTCTGCATTAAATTATACATCATGCCAATTCAGATGCAGCTGTGTGACTCAAAATATCATGCACACTTTTAAGAAAAATGGCAAAATGCCCATAAAAGTCAATTGAAACTTACTGAAAAAGATACATTTTATCTGTGTGAACTGACCTTCACACAGAATATTAAGAATATCAACAAATTTTGGAGTCAGCTGTTTATAGTAGTCCTCGATGTATAAGCACAATAATAACACACTCAGCAAAATATCATTTAATTATCATTACTGATAAGATCCAAGAAAACATTGAGATATTATTTTTTGTCAGTTGCGCAATGCATTCACCATCCTCAGGGTGTAACGTGAACAACAGCTGGGATCTGAACACATGAATGACTGGAGTTTTGTGTTGACCACTTCTAAACAATTTATTATCGTGCTGGACATAAATTAATCCGTTCAATTATTAAACCTGTTAGAGCAATTACTGACACGATTACCAGGTTTTTAAGCATGAGTTAAATGTTATGGTTGAGTACAGCATTTTATAGATATGCTTTGGAGTTGTAATGCTCCATAAAGACTTATAGTGCAATATTAAAGGAAGAGTTTGCCCCAAAATTACAATTACAGCATATTAACTCACCCCAAGCCATCCCAGGTGTATATGACTTTCTTCTTTCAGATGAACATAGAGTTTTTGAAAATGTAAGCTCTTTCAAGCTTGGTAGTGCTGGTGGATAGCAGCCATTAATTCAAAGCTCCATAAATCGTATATATCCACAAGTACTGCATCGTAAAACTAACCTATACACCTTCAGGGGTTATCACATGTCCTCTGAAGCAGATCGATGGGTTGTTGTAAATGCAATTCGTAGAGATTTAAAAAGACTATCCACCAGCACTACCAAACGTTTTAATATTTTTTAAAAACTCTGACTGTGTTCGTCTGCAAGAAGAAAGTCGTATAAAACCTAGGTTGGCTTTGGGGTTAGAAAAATATGCTGTAATTTTCATTTTTGGGTGAACTATTCCATTTTAACTCTTGTGAAATATTTTTAGCCAAAGCGACTGTAAAGAAAAAAACTAAAGAATTTTCACGCTGCTCCGTTCAATGCAACAGAAGAACAAGTCAGAACCATGTTTGCTGTGGTTTCATCATGGGTTTACCTAAACAATCATTACCTAAAACAGACATTGAAGACCTAAGACCTAAGACCTAATCACAGCTGCAATAGAAGATACAGATGTGTTCTTAGTGTAATTGATTGTGTAATGTCTGTCTTTTATATAAAGTTCATTATTATTTGACCAAGTTTTCTATTTATTTAAAGAATATTTTAGTTTCCTTAAGTCAAATATGATCATGTTTAGTTCAGACAGCGATCAATGTAAAGTATAATGAGTACAATTATTTCTCAAAGGTCCATTATGTTTTTTGAAGTCGTATTTGCTATGTTTTGCCTCTTTTGGACATTTACCTAAATTAGAAATTTTTCTTTGTTTTTTACAGGACTCATATACTGAAATAAAAAAGACAACTGAAATAGTGATGCCATCCAACAAGTACTCCTCCGCTATCATGGCGGAAAGTGACAAGATGACTGCCACGGTAAGATAAAGAAAAAAGATAAAGTGTTGGGATAGCATTAGGTTTGCCGTCCCTTTACACTTTTTTTCTTGGGAACAAAGAATTGAAAAATTCTTGTTGGTCTTCATGCAGTTGCAATGAATGGCCAAAATCACACATTTTCTGCATTTGTTGTGCTCTATTGTGCATTCTTATGTACTACGTTTTGATATTGTGCAGTACCTTTGACTGATATTTACTAAAAATCTAGCATCCACGCTGTTCCAGTGTCTGCATCACTTTAATGATGATCACATCAAAAACTATTTTTCTCTCCTACATGCACACAAAGACTGCAGTTTTGGGTTCAAAATGATGCCAAAGGTGCAGTGGAGTTTATGAGATTAGAGAAAAGACAGAGAGGGGAGGGGAAATGGCAGCGTCTGGTTCTCTTGGTGGAAAAGCTGCTCTAACAGTGTTTTTTTGTGGTTTTTATGTCAGCTCGATTCCACTTTGTACAGTTTTGCTTGCTTTCTAACAGATATTGCTCCATATTCTTTGTGACTGTAAATGAGGCAAGAATGCTTCATTACTTTCTTCTGATCCTACACTCCATAGAGCACAAAGAGAGAGAGCAGGCTCTTTGAATGCTTGCACCTGGCAGAGGAAGTGCTCTGGATCCTAGAGACCAGCTGCTTGGCTGGGAAGAAGAGAGAAGCACACTGGCCATTCACATGCCCCGGGAACACATGCCATGTCATTTTGAGCTCAACTGAACCTAGTCTGTACTAACATCTGTATTATGAGCAGTCTTAGAAAGTTCTTTTTACTTTTTACTCTGTTGCAGTGTGACACATCATTATTCCTTTTTAACTTCAAGGAATGTTTGGGTTAAGTACGGGTTAAGATACTGACACAATTTGTCATATGCTGTCAGTAACCACAGAGATTGTTTTTAACTCGCCTTAGTTTAAAAAAAAAAATGTGCTGACAGAAATGGATGTCTGTGGTGTAGGGTTGTCACGATACCATTTCTTTCTGAAATCCTGAAAGGATGGTTATGTTCTTGCCGTATTTATAATCTGAATGTGAAGATTAAGTAATCCTGGCATCCTATTTATTTACAGTACGAGTTATAGGTCAAATATTTTGACTTATGAGGCATTCATAAGTATTCAAATTTGAATTATTATTTATTTATTTTAAATATAAAGTAATTCAGGTAAATTGCTAATCAAAATAACAGACAGCAGTTGGGTAAGTGGGCTGTTCATGGCACATGTTCATGTTTACAGAAACCACATTAGTTATTATTCTTTTATACTTAGGCCCCATTTACAACAAGAATGATAACTATGAAAATAATTACAGTGTCCACTACAGCAAACAATATCAGTTTCATATTCTATGCGTGTCTGCCGCTTTAAATTTAAGAGCTTTTTATAGCAGGATGGATTTTGATTGGATGTCAATGTTTGTATCGTTCATCAGCTGGAAAAAATAGTTCTGAAAGTGATTCCAACAATATAGTTTCTCTGTGCCTTTATTTTTATAGCTGTGATGTTGACACTGCCGTCCCTTAATACTGAGAACGATTATTAGAACTATATTGTTATCTTTACAGCTGCTCAATGCAGTGCATCGAATGAACGAAATTCATGCATCACAGATCAGATTTCATTTATCATGTGAAGAATGAGTCAAGTGATTGTCACACATCGATTAACCGGTGGGAAAACTTCCTCAAGCATGTGCAAATGATACATTCTGTCATCTGCATTATTGCATTATTAGCACAGAACCTGCAGGAATGAGTAGAAATATCATTAAATGCAGCAATCCCACTCAGAAGTTTTTTACTTCTGTGGAATGCAAATGAAAATAATTCAAGAAACTTTTTTATAATGCACACAGTAGAAGTCAGTGCTTGCCAAAACTGTGTGGTTACCCACATCCTTTGAAATTAAATTCAACGTTCATACAGGTTTGGAACGACATGAGGATGAATGATTTAGATTGCAGAACTTTCCTTTTTTGGTGAACTATCCCTTTAAGGCTGGAAACTCTATGGTTTGTGTTGTCATTTTGAGTTTCACTCGTGGATTAATTGTGTGACAACAGGCTTCACTGGCTAAAACAAGCTGTTTTACAGGTTTGAGGACATGACATGTGCTTCCACATTTTGCTCGTGTTGCATCTTGTCTGGAATTATGCATGTCTGCTTTAACATATCCTTATCTGAGGAGTCTCTCTGCTCATCGGTGTGCTCAGATTTGCCCTTGGCTACTGTGAGAGTGTGTTTTCACATGGTTGTGAAGCATAGCCGCAGACACACACAGAAGTGAGTTTCACACATCGCTATTTCGTGGTGTGTGTGTAGAGTATTACGCGGTATAAAGGGGATCTGAGCCATCTGGTTTGATCTGCTGACTTTCTTCGGCCTTTCAAAAGCTTGAGGACGGGGCCGGGGGCCCCTTTAGGCAAAACCAGTGCAGGGGGTATCATTAGGAGCCAACAGAAAGATAAACTGAATGACTGAAGGAGGCATAAACCCTTTCACCTCTCCAGCCTCTACCTACCTCCTTAAACGGAATACATGGTTTAGTTTTATGTAAGCTTATTCTTGTGTGGATCTTCATATAGATTGTTTTAGGTCATGCAGTGTTCCTATGCATCATGCTGATGACTAGGGGTGGCACGGTTCGGTTTGTATGACGGTTTTCGGTTCTGTACGGTTCTTGTTATTTTTTCTTTTAATCTTTAACACTCCAGAAATGTATTTCTGCATATGATACATAGCTTAATTATCCACAATTTAGGATACAGTATTAAAGTTCTATCGTTTTATTTCTGCTGTCATCAAGGTAATAGAGTGCGGATCGGGCCGCATTTTTCTGTCCGAGCCCATACTAATGACACATGCACCTTTTTGTGTTAAAATAGCCCGCTTTTATTAAGCAACTGTAGGAAGGTGTTCGGAAATGTCAACAGATGAGAGCATCAGCGCACACGGGGCAATAAGCGCCGTTATAACACAGACGCACCTTCAGACACTGAGCATCCTTTCTAAATATCTGTCCGAACTGTATCCATCCTCTAATAGGTAACGTGAAATGTTCCCACACACCAGATTTATACGACGCTGGCGCATCCTCCAACTCCGAGCAGCCTTCCTTTTCTCTCCCACTTGCCATTTCTACACGTACAGTATTGTGACCTGCAGCACTCTTGTAAAACTTGTAGTTTTTATCCAACATAATGTGATTGGTTCTTGCATTGGTTTTGACTGTTTTGCAACAGGAAGTGAGCATACACAGGCTTCACTTAACGGATATAGGAAGTGAGGTCTATGGCATGAGGGTGAGTGAAGTTTCTTTCAGAGTGAACTATCCAATTAATGTCTGCTTAGATGAGCTGTGTTCAAAGCTGTTGTTAAATTACTAAAACACAGATCTGAGACTGCACAGGTGCATTAAGCAAAAGTTTGTAGAAGTTTGAGTTGCAAATATGCATGAAGAACCTCTGCATGCTCTAACTATTTAGTAATTTAGGGCTTATAAAAGCTAACCACTTACACATTCAGCACGGGTTGTTTTAGTTGGTGGGAGTGTGTGTGTGTGTGTGTGTGTGCATGTTGGCAGGACCTCTGATCCGCTGCAGCACAGCTGTGGCATGAAAGACGTCTAACATTCCAGTGGACACTTCCAGAAATGCAACAGCAGCCTGTATTGTTCCCACATCCATGAACACACTCTTCAGTCTGTGTGCTTTACTCTGTGCCTGTACTTGTAACAGTGTTTTCTGGTTTATTATTATAGTTTTCAATGTTCATATGCATGTCCACATACAGCTACACTAATTCACTTGTTCAAATGAGGGCTGGGTTATAAAGCTGTAAAGTGTCATGTCATATGAATATCTTTGTACATTTTGATATTTATGTCTTTTTTTTCAATTATGGTAACACTTTAGTATAGGGGTTAATTCTTACTATTTACTAGTTGCTTAATAGCATGCCTATTAATAACATATTCACTATTTGGTAATACTTAAAAAGCACATTCAGCAAATTTAATAACTGCCTTACTGTTAAAAATGCAGCGAATGTTGTGTTTATTAAGGCAAAAGTCACAGTAAATGGTTTTGTTAATAGCAAAATTTGTACCTTAAAATAAAGTGTGACTAAAGTTTTTTTTAGAGGCACCGTAAGTTTAGTACATTAAGTATCATATAAGTTATTGAGTTAAGTTACAAAGTATTGCTAGGTTATTTTATAATATTTAATTAAATTGTTGAATAATTGAAATTGAAAATAATTATTAAAAAACAGAATTTCACTTTCAGTCAGTGCATCCCAACTAATTGTGGCAAATATAACATTTTAATAGACTATATATACAGTAAAATGCAATGTGGAGAGAAAAAGGACACTGATCTGAGCTTACCATACAATCACACTCGCTAGATAAGTTAAAACACTATTAAAACAGTCTTAAATAGTCTTAATAGCACAGTCTTTAGAAAAACGTAAAGACCAAAAAATCTTTGTGAATACACAATACAATATAATAAAAGTGTCTTATGCTCATGAAGGCTGTGAATATTTAATGAAAAACATTAAAAACATTGTGAACTGTTATTATCTTTTAAATAAGTATTTCCTAAATGTATTTTAAAATGTATATTATTCCTGTGACGCAGAGCTAAATCACATGATCCTTCAGAACTCATTCGAATGTGCTGATTTGCAGTTCAAGACACAGTTCTTATTATTAGCTTGATTGAAAACTTGATTGAAAACCTGATTAAAAATGCTTTATATGTTTTTGTGGAAATCATGCAACATGGTACCTCCAAAAGACAAACTAGAATTAATGAATCCAAGATGCATCAGAGCAGGCACTTAAGAAGTCTTCAATCGCTCAGGGATGTCAACTTATTCGCAGGCATGACCAAACAAATACTGCAGATACATTCATTCTCAGAGCACAAACATGTATTGCTTGTATATTTTGTGTTGACACTTTGCTCTGTCAGTGGACTGATCCTCTCAAGGCCTCAAATTGTCTCTTTTTCAAGTTACAACACAATTGCTTCTGGCACAGCAAAAGAAACCTGATGAGAAATTAGATTGAAAGAATTAACAGTACAGCAGCCAAGGTTTTTGTATTCTGTACATCAGGGGTTCCCAACCTTTTTTAACTCTAGGCCCACACAGCCAAACACTTGCAAAAGAATTTAAACAATCCCGCTTTTTGTGTCGGGTTATCGAAGTACTCAGAAGCAAGGATGTTAATTGTCTTTATTAAATATAAAATGGTAATGTATTGAATAAACAGAAAATATACAGTTTATATACATATGTATGCATACAGTATATGTGACCCTGGACCCCAAAACCGTAAGTGTCAGTTTTTTGAAAATGAGAATTATACACCATCTAAAAGTTTTCCAGTGATGTATGGATTGTTAAGATCTGAAAAAGTTTTTTTTGAGAAAATAACACCTTTAAAGTTGTACAAATTAAGTTATTAGCTATGCACATTACTAATCCAAAATAAAATGTTTGTAATTTACAAAATATTTTCATGTAACATGATCTTTACTTAATGCCCTAATGATTTTTGGCACAAAAGAAAAGCCCATCATTTTGACACATATAATGTATTTTTGGCTGTTGCTACAAATATAGTGTTTTTTTTTTTGTGGTCCAGGGTAACATATCTTAATTTTTCTCTTTAGGGCCTTTCAATGATGAGATTAAAGGTATATGCATCTAGTTTTGTTCTAATAGGTAAAGTAATTTTCTGTCAAGGAGTTGAGGAGTTGATTGGTTAGCATGACCCAGACTCTGGTGCTAAATGTCATTGATTACCACAATGGGGCTGTGGTAGAGTGACAGTGATGTTGTAGAAATGTTTGGGCCTGCCCATGATTAGTATCTTTTTTATGAATGATAATACAAACACCTGTACCATTTAGTTGTGTCAGGTGACATGGAATGGAAGTTTGTTGTCGTTTTGCTCGTCTATATTGAGTTGTCCAAATGTTCTAAACAGAATGTCTCTTTTTTCCAGGCTGCTGTAAATGGTGACATGTCTGTAGGAGACGGATTGTCAGAAAATGACAGCGGTCTGGAGATGATCAATGAGAACAGCCCATTGACTGCAGCAGAGCCACCTTCTCCTTTCTGCCCCAAACAGAACGGAGGCGCAGCCTCGCCGGCAGGTACACAGACCCAGACATTTGATCTCTAGTACTAGAAACCTGTTTTTACATGTGAATGCTAAGTATTAAAATTTTTTATATAACTTTAGCAATTCTGTAAAACTAGTCTTATTGTAACACGAATGTGGCCGTACTGATCTGACACTCAGTATCAGTCAAAATGATGAAAGAGCGCACAGGAACTGAAATGTAAAACTGTATAAAACCATTACATAGATAAAATACGTTACGCATCTACATCTTTAGATTTAGTAAAGATCTACTCTTTACTTGTGCTTTGAACATTTCTATGTGGAATGATGTGCTCTGTGACTCCATGATGCTTCAAGCGCATCATTTTTTGCACAGGATTCTCTTGACACTTGTCAATTTTTCTCTTGACAAAAAGTGCATTTATTCAGTCGCGTCTTTACTACCACATCAAATGGAAGACATTTCAGACGTGTGTTCCACCTCACTTCAGTGCCAGGCAAACGGTACTGTGCAGTGTGCGCTCTTCAAATACTTGCACAAAGACACAAGAGCACGCTGTAGGCTGTATCCTTTCATTCCAAAGCACGGAATAAGCTACGTGCATGCAACATCGTAGTCAGTTAAGTAATAAAGCTTCCAAAAAGACAATAAAAGGCGCAGTAAAACTGTGCAAGCATGTACAGTATATAATATTTTATGTACAGTATGTAATATATTTTATATGAACATGTCTTTGAAATGTTCTGGAGCAGCCCAGCGCTGTCTCACTCATCTAACACGCCTGAACCTGAAGTGAGTGAGAAAAGGTAAAAAGAGTTGGGAGTAAATAAGATTTTTCTCAGAACTGCATCAGCCCGCAGCAGCTCTTAAAGAAATAACAGCCAAAATAACCTATTATAACCAGCTGCTGTGATGTCTATTAATCAGAATAGAGAAAAAAGGAGATGGCTTTATAGATTCATCTATATTTAATTTAGAATGTGTCTGATAACTTCAATTGCAATTTCTGTATAATTCTGCTGAAGTGCACAAGTAAACACAACATTTATTAGAATGGGTTATGTGAAGATTGTTTTAAGTTCACTTAAATTAGAAGTTCTTTTTTTTAAGTCTACGCAATATCGTCTTCAGAATCGGAAGCGATTCATTTCTGAAAAATTGCGTAGCTCACCAGTGATCTACGGCTCTGTGTAACTGCCGCACATTTTAAAAACAGCTGATTGAGATTTACCGCTAATCAAAGACACTGTTTTAGTTACAAGATGCACATGCATTAATCAATGATTAAATCTCCCAGCCCTATTGATAGCTCTCGATTACAGTATACTGTAATGTTGAAGACCAAAGTCAATGGTTAAAAAAATATTTTGGGAGTGGGGACAATTTTATAAAGAAAACAGTATTGGTATTACTGTATAATGGTTTTATGTGAAGATGGTTTGGTTTAATGGTTTTATGAGATAGCTTTGTAATTATGTTTGAATGTGAAATTATTGCAATATAAAAGTATATTTAAAAACATTACTGTTAATCGCGATTAATTTCAGAAAATATGTGATTAATTAGTTTATTTCTTTTAGTCGATTGACACCACTAATATATATATATATAGATCTATATTGGCCGAATTTTTAATAATTTCTGAAAAAATCAGTCTACCCCAGCTTTGGAACTATGTGTTATAATGTATACCTTAGCTTTTTTGCTTGTAATTATTAAGTAGCAATATATTTAGTCTTAAATTTATTTTCTGTTTTTGATCCCACACAGTTTTGTTCATTTATGTCACATAATATATTACCACTACAAATACTACATACTGTTATTCAGTTAAATATATGAAATTAAATGATAACAATTCAATGGTAGGCCTAGGATGAAGTATTATGCAGTGTCTGAAATTTCTTGAAACCTCTTATTCTTCCAGATGAGAGTGAGAACAGCATCAGAAGAAAGAGATCTCGTAAGCGCTCAGACACAGAGGAAGACAGTGCCTGGGATTCCTCCTACAGTGAGGTGAGAATTTATGTACTTCACGTCTGATCTTATCACACACTGACAGAATGGTTCACATTCCAAACTTGCTGCTGTTTCCAAACACATGGCTGAAACAGGTCAAAACACAATGGCTTTACTACAGGAAATATATATACATATATAAATGTGTGTGTGTATATATATATATATATACAGTGGGTATGGAAAGTATTCAGACCCCCTTGAATTTTTCACTCTTTGTTATATTGCAGCTATTTGCTAAAATCATTTTTGTTTCCTCATTAATGTACACACAGCAGCACATATTGACAGAAAAACACAGAATTCTTGACATTTTTGCAGATTTATTAAAAAAGAAAAACTGAAATATCACATAGTCCTAAGTATTCAGACCCTTTGCTCAGTATTTAGTAGAAGCACCCTTTTGATCGAATACAGCCATGAGTCTTTGTGGAAAAGATGCAACAAGTTTTTCACAACTGGATTTGGGGATCCTCTCCCATTCCACCTTGGATTTGGGTCTTAGGGTCATTGTCTTGTTGGAAGGTAAACCTTCGGCCCTGTCTGAAGTCCTGAGCACTCTGAAAAAGGTTTTGGTCCAGGATATCCCTGTACGTGGCCGCATTCATTTTTCCCTCGATTGCAATTAGTCGTCCTGTCCCTGCAGCTGAAAAACACCCCCACAGCTGATGCTGCCACCACCATGCTTCACTGTTGGGACTGTATTGGACAGGTGATGAGCAGTGCCTGGGTTTATCCACACATACCACTTAGAATTAAGGCCAAAAAGTTCTACATTTCAGGCTTTCATGTGTCTTGCACTGAGAAGAGGCTTCCGTCGGGCAACTCTGCCTTAAAGCCCCGACTGATGGAGGGCTGCAATAATGGTTGACTTTCTACAACTTTCTCCCGACTGCATCTCTGGAGCACAGCCACAGTGATCTTTGGGTTCTTCTTTACCTCTCTTACTAAGGCTCTTCTCCCCGATAGCTCGAGCTGGCTGGATGGAGTTCACTGTGCTCTTATGAACCTGAAGTGCAGCAGAAATTCTTTTTGTAACCTTGGCCATATCTGTGCCTTGCCACAATTCTGTCTCTGAGCTCTGCAGGCAGTTCCTTTGACCTCATGATTCTCATTTGCTCTGAGATGCATTGTGAGCTGTAAGGTCTTATATAGACAGGTGTGTGTGTGGCTTTCCTAATCAAGTCCAATCAGTATAATCA
>JAUCMT010000054.1:8626966-8638977 GCA_032357475.1 Enteromius thamalakanensis | reverse complement strand
ACTAATCAAGTCCTTCAAAACTGCATATTATGTATGTTGTAGCAGGGTTGGAACTAAACTCTGCAGGGCTCCGGCCCTCCAGGAACTGAGTTTGACACCCCTGGGTTAGAGGGTTAACGAGGGGGTGGAACTGATCAGTTGTTATGGGAACTAAAAAGGGGGCAGAGACTGAACAGAGGAACACTGAAACAGTGGGGAACACACTTCACAATAAGAGTCCTTAAAGCATAACACAAACACAGACAGGGGTAGCACATAATATAGTCCGGAGGAGAGTGCCCTCAGTAGTTTGTGGGCAATCCAGCTGGTGATCGTGACACTTGCAACATCTCGTGAGTTGTTAGGTGCTAAGTGTTATTTGAGTGTTTCCTGTGAGGCTAATATTGAGGCTAATGTGTGCTAGCTAATACTTTCAACTGAAAAAAATGCAGTGTTTATTATATAAACCTAAGAGTATTACTAGACTTAGGTAGAGTAGGTGGAATGGTCACATACTTGCGAAGTATCCTATACTCACTATGTCCTAAGAGGAACTATCAAAATTAAGTGTTAGCATATATTTACCGCACTACTAATACTCTAATGAAGGCTAGGTGGTTGCAGAGTTTCCTATCAACAGCTGTATATAAATATTACTTATAAGTGGTGTTTTTCCGCTTTTAGTATAGTAATATTGGTAAAATTGCAAGATACGAAACTTATAATGCATTATAACTATGAGAAATATAATCCATTTATAATTTAACTGGATGAATCGTGTTCATTGTATTATACATTATCATACTTTTAAAAGCTATAACCACAAATAAGGAGATATTACAACACATTAAAACTTTTATGAATATTCATGAGATAACAATATGGTTTTAAATTTATTGTTTTTTGATTTTTTTTTTTTTTTCTACACACTTCTCATTGATTTATAATTTTTTTTAGCTTACTTTTATAGATGGTTGCCAGAATAAGTAGCTCTTGTATTTTGAACCATCTGTCAACATGCTTGGTTTTGTCCTGTTTCAGAGTTCTGCCTCTCTTGTGGAAAGACGAGAGTGGCGACCTTCCACCCGCTGTTTGAAGGAGGCCTTTGCCTAACATGCAAGGTAGGAACTAACCTTATCCTCCACATTCTCAAAACACAACAAAACACAACACGAGAGTCTGGGAACATGTTTCGCCAACACGTGGTGACATGATTGCTCATAAACGCGTCAAACAACAGCACTCGATCCTTTCACCTGGACACCCGTATTGTATCTATTGATTACCTTGAGGGGACAAAGGAAGTACCATGCATGTATTGATTTCACCATAGATCATTTCCATCATCGCTGCGTTATCCTGTTACACTCTGTTTGCAGCAACACGATACATTGCTTTGGAATTGTGGTTGGTAGGACACTTAGCTATGCAAGTTATTAACACGTGTTTTTAATTTTTTGTGCATGTGTCAGGATGTTTATTTGGAAATCTCCTACATGTACGATGACGACGGCTACCAGTCGTACTGCACCGTGTGCTGCGGCGGCAGAGAGGTGCTGCTCTGTGGAAATGCCAACTGCTGCAGGTACAAAACCCAAATGAATGCTTTTCACAAACTCGTTCTTGTCCCACAATCTCTTATTCAATCTCGCATTTCATTTCACTAGCGTCTCGGCATTTCGTCACACTTCACTTCCATAACCGCCCAAACACCCCCCCCAGGAGGCGTTCAGATATTCCTCTGATTCTCCTTCTCAGCTTTGACATATTGAAGGCAGAGAATTTATTTAACATTCGCCACAAACTGCTGCCAGTTCTCTGACAACTTAGAATAGTAGCATTATCATATTTACCCTTTAATTATTTGAATGGAGGGCTGCCAGTTTTGATAAATCAATTAAACTGGTTACATTTCAAGCAGCTGTTTCATGTATTTCATGTAACTGCATAATATAGCTGTAGGATAAGTGATATATTTACTCTTTATTTGGGCTATCATAATTAACATTTAATAATCATACACTGTCATTCAAACATTAGCATTTTTTGTACTAAAAAAAACTCTTAGTAAAATTTATGTGTGAAATCAAGAAACATGATTAACTGTGTATTAGTTTTAAATGATTTATTAAATTTTTATCACATTTGTAAATTAAGCTTAACTTTAATGGTTTGTATGACAGTTGTACTCTTTATTATTTAGTTTTTTTTAACATTTAAGTTGAGTTTCAGGGTCTTGACAATAAAGAATTGATCTTACAGTATTGTACAGTATTTATTCATAATCTAATTATAATAGGAATAAATGCTAAACCGAAGGGATAAACGCGAGATGGACAGATGGCCAAAAGCACAGAACTAAATTAAAGAAACGTATAACTAATCATAATCCTAGACTTTGTAGTGTATTTTGGCATGTTTGTGCACATGCTCCACCTAAAATTAAATTCATCCTTTCAAAAACATTTCTCTCATCCTCATAATTGTTCTGTTTTGTTTCCCAGGATATGTTTGGAAACTGAAATAGATGTAGAACTTTAGATAAACTGTACAATGATTATATGATATGGTTTCTGCACTCTTAAAAAGTGACATCACGGTGCCATAGAAGAACCTGTTTTTTTGAATGGTTACATATAGAATCTTTAACATCCAAAGAACCTTTCTGTTTCACAAAAGGTTCTTTGTGGCAAAAGAAGGTTCTTCTGATTATAAAAAGGTAAGAAAGGGATGTTGACTGAATGGTTCTTTGTGGAACCAAAATTCTTCTGTGGCATCGCTTTTAAGGATTGCTGGATTACTTTTTGTTTTTTTGACTCATGTCAAGCTGCTCAAACAAAAAGCATTGTTTAAGACGTGTCAATCCCATAGTGTCACCTTATAAATAGCTTACAGATCAACTCAAATAGTAAAAAAAAGGTGGAAGTACACTCCCACCTTTAACACCACCCATTTCGTTTGCCTTTTTAAAGGCCGTCTTTGATCAGTGTCTCTGCTCGCAGGTGTTTCTGTGTGGACTGTCTGGATATATTAGTGGGAGCAGGAGCGGCTAACAGCGCTCGTGATCTGGACCCATGGCGCTGCTACATGTGTCAGCCTCTGCAGCAGTACGGCGTGTTAAAGAAACGCCACGACTGGAGCCTGAAACTACAAGAGTTTTTCGTCAATGACAATGGACAGGAGTTTGTGAGTCTCACATTAACCTTTACACAGAGAAATACTCTGTTTGCAAACTTTTTTTTTTAGTTATACATAATATTTACTCTCGTTTTCTTACAGGAAAGCCCAAAGATTTACCCTGCAGTCCCAGCTGAGCAGAGACGCCCAATCAGAGTCCTTTCACTGTTTGATGGCATTGCCACAGGTATAATATGTGACTTGATATTATATAATAGAATAGGATATGAAAATAGATAAATGCATACATATAATGTATAAAAATAGGCAATGCGTTTCTCTCAGATTACAAACTTTTCTGAGTCTGTAAATAATATTTTAATAGATTTTCTTTAAAGAAAAATTGGGTGATTTCAAATAATATCAAATGATAATTAAATAATAAATAATATCCTGTTATAGGCATTTTTGTTTATTTTAATGCTTGTTTTGACTTATTTTTGAGGGCATCTTCAGGGAAGTTTGCTGAGGCCCTCTAGTGGGCCCCAGACCCCCATTACACCATTGGTATTTTATCTAGTAGCATGTACAATTAAGACACAAACAAAATAAAATTCAAGTTAAATATATACCGTAAATGCGATTAAAATGCAATTATATATATATAAGGTTGTGAGAAAACGTGATGCGTTTCAGATGTTTAGCAGCGGCAGCTCTTAAAGAAATAGCAGCCAGAAACCTGATAACCAAGCTGCTGTGATGTCTGTTAATCAAATAACAAAAGAAAAGACTTTTTTAGTTTTAATGATTCATCTATATTTAATTTACAATTTAGGGTTTGATAATTTTATTATATTTCTGTATATTTCTTTCTGTATTTTCCTTGTTGAAAGACACAGGTAGCTAAATATGACATTTATTATAACAGGTTTTTATGAAGATTATTTTAAGGTAAATTTTAAGTTATTGTTTAAAATCTAATAAACAATAAAATTGATAGCTCTCATTTATAATGTGAAGTTGATTGGCTAATGGTCAGTTACATAGAGACATCAGTATTGCTATCAGTAGCTGCGTTTCCATTACCTTTCAAATTGCAAATTGAAAGTACATTTTACGGAAATTTTGCAAAAACTCTCATATGCCGCAAAAAGGTTTTTTACGCTGACATTAAGTGTTTTTTCATGCAATTTCGAGAAAGAAAAGTGAAGATGCTTTTTTTTCACATTTACAGGTGACATGGTGTATTTAAAAAGTCATATGATCATTCTCCACTGACTATAACCAAGAAACACTTCATATGTGGCCACTCTGGAGTATAAGGGGTTTTCCCGGAATTAATGCTTTGACAATTTACACTGCACATGTCTACAGCACATTATGGCACTGGTATAAATCTCATACGCTACTATTGCACCTCCTTCAGTTAAATACAGCCAAAATCCCCACAGAATCTGTTGCTTTATCGCAAGAGGAAAAAAATTTATTTTAGTCTCAGAACATCCTTTAAAGAAAACTCTGTTATTTCGCAATACTTTATTATCGAAATTTTAAAAATATCACCAAATTTCCAATCTTTAATGGAAACGCACCTAGTAAAACTCGCCTTTAGTCATAAACAAAATTTATGTTGTTTGTACATTCATTTGAATTTTACATGTTAAATTATTGCATTATAAAAGAATACCAAGAACCGACTGACAGCACTAATATATATGCATATATATTGGGCACTAGTGATTTTGAATGGTTATCTCATATGTATATCTTTTTTTAAATTTCAATTTAGGTTATCTGGTGCTTAGAGACTTGGGCTTTAAGGTTGACCTGTACATCGCATCAGAAGTATGTGAAGACTCCATTTCAGTTGGAGTTGTCCGGCATGAAGGAAAAATCCAGTATGTGCACGATGTTCGCAACATCACCAGAAAAAACGTGAGTTAACAGTTACCTGTTATATCTCTGATATAAATTTTTAAATGTAAAATTGTGCAATATTAGGGTCTTAAAAATATATTTCAGCATTCTGAGCCCTTGATTTTATAGTGTTGTCTTAAAACTCAACAAAACTTTTTTCTGTGTCACTCTCTATTTGATGTTTTCACTGAAGACAATTGAATGATGTTCAGGTCTGTGAGGTCAGTTTTACTGCTGTTTTATATTAACCAAGTAACTCTGTTCTCTCATCTGTTTCATTTGATAAAAGACTGAAAGAGACTGATTGGCGCCTTCACCTCACAGGCCAGACACACCTGGCCCCAAAGTTATTTGTTTAGTTGTGCATTGCTTGTCCCAACAGTGCTTGATAAGGCTAATGGCCTCACCTGAGTCTGGCCTTTGTCGTGGCACCTCCAAGTTTCTGTTTGGCTGCCATTATCTCTCCAGCTCACATTCAAACGCTCAGGCACACACAGGGAGCAGCAAGCTGTCTTAAGCCTTAGTGACAGAACACAAAAGCACTTTCTCCCTTTCTAAATCCCCTCTCCTCAACTCATCCATTCACCGCCTCACCCTCCCATTCAATCACTCATTCACTCACCCATTGTTGTTGCCAAGCTGGATTGGGTGGGAGCGCAGAGAGGGAAGCATGAAAGGACTGTTGTCGTGGAAGAAAAGAGAGCAGGAATATATTGGAGGGGGTTTTGGGGCCCTGGGTTGGGTTATTTATGAAACGCTGAAAGAATGAAAAAGGCTTGAAAAGAGTCCAGCTGCAGACATGCTCTCACACTGGCACACGCAGATGTGCCAAGGGTAAAGATGTACACAGGCTGATCCCACAGATGTTGTAAGGCTTCCTTCTGCAGAATATCTGGAAAGTCTAATTAAATGCTGCCTTTGACCTCAGTGACTTTAAAACAGTGTCCGACATAAGAGGTTGCACTTCAAGCTGGAAACTTAAATGCTTTCAAAAAAGTACAAATTCAAAATAGAGTGAAATAGTTAAAAGTTGGGGATTTATTATTAATAACTTACAAAGCATTGAGGAAAGACGTACGGTGAGCTACAGGGCATGTTAATGGATAATATATGGTCATGCTGAACAAATCAGCTAGCATTGCTCAGCTTTTTTTCATACAATGGAATTCCTGATGAAACTACATTTCCTATGAGTCTATAAATAAATCTCCAATCAGAGAATCATGGCAAGCTAATCTTGCCAGAACTGCTCTCTCTCTGTCTCTCTCTCTCTCTCTCTCTCTCTCTCTCTCTCTGTCTCTCTCTCTCTCTCTCTCTCTATATATATATATATATGTGTGTGTGTGTGTGTAATCATGATCCATTTTATTCCAAGTTGTGTCATCATGTCAATCCAAAAATAAATTCCTTATGGAAAACATTTCATGAGAAAAAAATACTTGAAGGCAGCTGACAAAATGGGTGGTGGTCACTGTTCCTCTGTAAACATTTGCAAACAGGATTTTGGTGAGGTGTGTGGTGCTGCTGTGCTAACACTAGATGGTGCTGTTTTGTTGTTCAGATTGGTGAATGGGGGCCGTTTGACTTGGTGATTGGTGGAAGTCCCTGTAATGACCTTTCGATTGTCAACCCTGCCAGGAAAGGCCTGTACGGTAAGACATTATAACTCTTATGAATCTTATTAAGGGGAATATTTCATTCTCCTACACAAACCCCTTGTAGATTGTATCATTTGTTATAATTACATGACACATACAATTTTAGTCTCAATTTTAATCTCTAAGACAGTAAGTAAGGCTTTACTTATAAAGCAAATAGTAAAGCCCACTAGAGGGCCTCAGCAAACTTTAAAGAGGCCTTAAGATGACTTAAATAATTTAAAGTAACATAAATGTATATCAATGTTGTTGTTAATATATGAATCTATTCTAAATTAATTTATTTGCTCTTTTTTTAACAATTATTATTTTTTCCCGTTTTTAGCATTAATCACAAAATGCATGTTAATATATCAACATTCCTACTTTACGTTAATAAAAAAGCAAGTGGCTCTTTCATAAATAAAGCTGCAATAACAAAGGAAATGTCCTTACCTTAAATTGGAGGTCTTGGAATCAAAAAAGCTGCGAACCACTGCTTTACAGAGAAAAATATAAATCTATTTGAAAAATATAAACAATACAAAACATCATAAGGTAATTTAATAGAAGTGGGGGAATACGAAAATATAGATTTTAATCTATAAATTATTAATTTTCTATTAATATTTTCCATGCCATGTCTTTTTAGTTTTAGTTACATTAGATATATTGAACCCAAACCATATCTAAATCCAATTATCACCCAGAACACCTTAGCAACCACATTGCAAGATGCTAACAACCAGTTCAGAGTCCTTTAGAAGCCACTCAGAATATAAAACATTAAATATGCATTTTTGTGTTTAGAGGGGACTGGACGCCTGTTTTTTGAGTTCTACCGCCTCTTGAGTGAAGCGAAACCAAAGGAAGGGGAAGACCGACCTTTCTTCTGGATGTTTGAGAATGTGGTGGCCATGAGCGTCAATGATAAGAGAGACATCTCACGATTCCTGGAGGTCTGAAATCATCAGTGGTTGCTGTTTGTAGAAATGGATTGATCTGGTTGATTCTGATTTCACTTTGTTTTTGTGTATCTGTAGTGTAATCCAGTGATGATTGATGCCATTGAGGTATCAGCTGCACACAGGGCACGGTATTTCTGGGGAAACTTGCCGGGAATGAAGAGGTATTTGCATCATTTATCTCCTCTTCCACACACAGTTACTAATAAATAATCTCCAGGCAGACACCCTGTCTTAACCAGCACCACAATAAAACTGAAAACACGATATATATATATATACACGTTATGCCCGTTTGAAACGAATCCGCTTTATTTCAGACCGCTTTGTGCATCTGGGATGGATAAATTAGAGCTTCAGGACTGTTTGGAACATGGCCGTGTTGCCAAGGTAAGTTATGAGTAAAGCCAACTTACTCTATTTGTTCAGTTCATGACATTGAAAAGGATGTACCAGGAGAAATACTTTAAATCTAACTCTGTGTCTTTAGTTTGGTAAGGTACGCACCATCACAACACGGTCCAACTCAATCAAACAGGGCAAAGACCAACACTTCCCTGTCATGATGAACGGCAAAGAGGACATCCTGTGGTGCACTGAGCTCGAGAGGTGAGTTCACAACAACTGTTGGATTTCTTTATTATATTAAAAGTCGAGTGCTTGTGTACTGATTTCAGATGATTTTGAAAACCTTTTAACAAGCAGTTAAATTTAATGACTGAAAATGTCAGGTATAACCATCAAATAAAATGTTAACATAACAAAATCAGTGCTTTTTTATTTTATCCAAAATAAAAAGTTTGTTTACATGATATATGTGTGAGTACTATGCCTATATATTCTGCAAATATAAATACATGCACATGCATGTATATATTTAAGAAAAATATTTTTTTATATATTAAATATATTTAGAATATAAATTATTTGGATGTAAATATATAAAAGTAAATACTAGTATATATTTTCAAAATATATGGTTTATATGTGTTTGTCTTTATTTATACATAATAATAAACATAGAACACACACACATATATCATGTAAGCAAAAACCTGAGAGCACTAATAAAAATATTTTTTCAAGGTACAATTTTTCAAACAAATTATTAATAGTCTACTACATTGTCATTTCATAAAAATGTTATGTTTGGCTTTATTTTATTTAGTAATTTCCATTAATTTTGATATCAGTAAAAAAAATTATATATTTTTTTTTTTATGATTTTATCATAAATATCATACATTTCATATCATAAATTGCATTTTTTTGGTATTGTTAATTAAATTAATAGATAGAAATAAGCTTCAAATAATGGACCAAAAACGCTATTATTATCTCCTCAGGATTTTTGGCTTTCCTGTCCACTACACTGATGTGTCCAACATGGGCCGTGGCGCCAGGCAGAAGCTACTGGGACGGTCTTGGAGTGTTCCTGTAATCCGGCACCTGTTCGCCCCACTGAAGGACTACTTTGCCTGTGAATAACACATGTAGTCCGCGATCAGTTAGTCCAAAGTCTCACAACAAACATCGTAAAGTACAAAACCAAATGTCCTCAATAGGGAGCTCTGGAGGCCAGCTAACCTCCACATTTACAAGACGATTTCAGCTTTGCAAAGACAAGCTGAGACGTTGAGCTGACGTGAGGACGTGGGTAGTCTTGACCAAACTCAAGGTAGACGCTGTGTTGTGATGCTTAGTAAAAACACAGTTAGCTTTTGTACTAGCCATTTTTTAAATCGATGTGAACTTCCAGGGTTCATCTCGACACATGCAGGTAGATTTTATCCTTTTTTATAATGGGGGAAAAAAAAAAAGGCCATGTTGGCTTAAAATCTTTTTTTTTTTTTTAAAGCTCAAACATTTTACAGCTTATCTGGCAAGTAAATGTACGGATTTTATTTGGTAAAAGAATCAGTATACTTGCTTGGGAAAAATACTTGAAATCTATCAATGCAAAAGTACAAACAGCAAGCTGTGACCCCCTAGAAAAAAGCATTTTAAAAGATGCATAAAAATTATCGATGCCCCGTTCGTACTTTATACAGCCTCCATTCCCTCTTTAACATTGCACAATAACAGTATAACCAGAAGGTGTGTTTATTAGCAGAACTCGAGGGCATTAGCCTGCTAAACATTACACGATTGTTTTCTTCACAGGTAATTTGTGTCAAATAATTACTCTCGATAGAGATCAGTGTACTGTATTTTAACCTTGAACTTAATGTTTACAAACTTTAACACATTTCAACATGTTTTAAAAGCTTTCTTATCATACCTTGAATTTTTGTTTTAGATCGACCTCTGTTGACGAGGGATCGGTGTAGATGTAAAAGCTCTATATGGAGTTCTCTCAGATAGATGCTTTTATTTTTTGTTTCATGCTTACTGTTTGCTACACACAATAACGCATTGTATCACACGCATTGTAGTTTAAAAGTAATGCTCATCTGTCTGAAACACTTAATTTGTGGTGCCTTTTGAAGAGAACAGATTCAGCCTGCCATACGGGGGTTGCGAAGAAACTTTAGACCTAATGCTGTAACAAAAGCTGTTTTATACGTCTAATTGTATGCTTAATGTAAACTACTGTCCAAACTTAAAGCTTGAAGACCATAAAGTAACTTTAATACTTCATAAGACAGAATTATCGTTGGATACTGCATGTAAATTACACTCATTTGTCCTGTACACATCTTGACAGGCAAAAATGTATGTAAAACACCATTTTATTTTCTTAAAGGTTTTTTACTGTAGTGTGAACACAATTTTGATATCGTAGCCTTAATATTTTGTTTAGTAGATCTTTAAATTTGATATAAAAAGCTGTCTTTTTGCTTGTTTGATAACATAATGAACATGTTAGTCTATACCTTTGAACATTAACAGTGCTTTTATACAGTCCATTTATATTTACTTTATTTTTATACTTTTTTCTTAGTTTTTTTTTGTATACAGTTTATTTTTCTTCTGGGACTTATGGTATAAAACTCAAACTTTAACCAAAAAAAAAAAATGTTAGTATCCTGAGAAAAACCAATAAAGACAGACTCCAAAGTTCTTTGAGCTTGTGTTTGCATTTAATTGTGTGGTTACGACTTAAACTATTATATATGTGTGTGTGTGTGTGTGTGTGTGTGTGTGTGTGTGTGTGTGTCATGGCTCTTCTCTCTCAGATCACTGCAGAGGAACTGGCTGAAGTCACTTTAACATGTTCCAGGAATAATAACACACACGTGGTTTAATAAAGGACAGAGGTGTTTGATGTTTGTTCTAGCGCCCCCTTCAGTCCTGATCTTTGATGATTTTATCATCAATTAGGAAACTTAATTAGGAAAATGTTGCTAATATCCATCAGTCGAACTCTACAGAAGACAATAGAGGCATTCTTCAGACCAGGTCAGATTAGGTTTGTTCTGATCAGATGGTGTCAGGGCAGTTAAAGTGATTGATTACTGAATATAATGTGTTTGAGAAGTATTTGGAAATAAATGACCTCGCTCTCAGAGATGCTGGCTGTGTTTGTGTGTTGTGGACAGTAAAGCAGCTTGACGGGCCGTCAGGGGCTTATGGGATATCATTCTGACAGAGGTCGTGTCCCCACGGCACCCATTCACAAACAATTCATATCTCACTCATCAGCCTCCTGTCTGCCCTGTTCCTCTTTCCTGCATTTATTCATGATTTGAGTCACATGATTCAGTGCAGAATAATGCTGGATGATGATGATCAGGAATGTTTGTTGAGCAGTAAATCAGTATATTAGAATGATTCCTGAAGATTCAGCTGAACATCACAGAAATAAATCACTCTTTAACACATCTTCACACAGAACTCTAAATATTTCAGAACGTTGCTGTATTACGGATCTGTTAAAAGCAGGATGGTGAAGAGAATTCTTCTAGAGTATAAACGGATATATTTTCTGCTGACTCCATCATCACTCGTTAGTGTGAGCTCTAATTAACCCTCTCATTTGTGTAGTTAGTGACAGTGTTCCCATAATGCCCTGCTCTCGTCTCATTAACTCGTTGACAGCAGCTAAATATAAAGTGTGTGGAAGGTTCATGTGCAGCATCTGTCATACGCAGTGTGTGTGTGTGAGTGTGTGTGTGTGTGTGTGTGTGAGTGTGTGAGCGCTGAAGGTGCTTCACATTGTTATGCAGAGTCACAGGAAGAAGAAGAAGAGAGTCAGTGAAGGTGAATGATCAGGAGCTGCTGGGTAATGAACTGTCATCAATAACAGACTCTCTCTCTCTCTCTCTCTTCTGAATGACAGACGGTTTATTCTGTCATTAGGACCTCTCTTACTGTGTGTGTGTGTGTGTGTGTGTGTGTGTGTGTATGTGTGTGAGAGAGAGTGTGTGTGTGTTTGAGAGAGAGAGGAGTGTGT
>JAUCMT010000054.1:8566133-8597240 GCA_032357475.1 Enteromius thamalakanensis | reverse complement strand
GAGTTTCACGGGTGATTCAATGGCGCAGCTTCTCCGTGATCTAAGTTATGGCTCTGTTTATAAGCTGGCGTTCCTTCAAAAAACAGCTGACGGAGCTTTCCCGCTAATCAAAGAACTGGCTTTACTGACGTGATGCGCATAATACATCGTTTGATATATATCTCCCATTTATTATTAAGTCCGTCTTAAGTTATTGTTCAAGTTTTATTTGTGGAAAACCTCAAATGCAGACATATAATATCTAAAGTTTGTTATGCAATATTCTATTACTGCTTGAAAAAAAACTAACTATTTTTGTATCGGAGAATCCCTATTTTTTTCAGTAGGGCTGCAAAACAATAAATTGCACTCAAAATAAGAGTTACTAAGTTGTTTAAATACTATACGTGTGTGTACTGTGTATATATACATATTATATTATATAGGAATATTTTATTAATAAATGTAACATTTGTCCTTAATATATACATGCATGTGTCTATTTATATATACAAAATAAATATACACAGCACACATATATAGTCTGTAAACAAACTTTTATTTTGAATGTAATGAAAGGTTTTGGTTTTCAGTGCCAATTTACTATTTTAGCATTACCTATTTAGGATAAACTCATTTCTAGATTACAAGTAAGAACAGTTCTTAGCCAGAATAAGCTTCAAAGTGGACCAGAATATAATGGCGGAAAGTTATTTACACACATACAAAATTACATCTGTGCTAGAACTGACAGAAAGCAGACCTTTTAGTAGCGCAGAGCACAAAAGAGCCCTAAATGCATTTCTGATTAAATATGCATGATCCGAGTGATTATGTAATACACAACAGTAGCATTTAAGAGTTGGAAAACATTTTCTTTGCTGCTGTATCACGTGAAACGTTCAAAAGAATTGTTCATTTATACCTCACGAAAGCGCAGCCCTCATGATCCCTGTACAATGAGTCGTCCTCATGTGTCAGGTGGGCAAGGCGATCTTCCTTACGATGCAAGACTGAACATCCCCCTTAAGAAAGAAAAAACATCCACTGAGATGCAATCAATACACTGCTATTTATTTCAGAGCTTTATTTAAAAGCCAGATTTAAAAGCCTGTTTGAAACATTTCCTGGAACCCTCAGACAAGTTTGGCGTATTTACTGTCAATTAGTCCATTTCATGGTGCTTTGTATACTACACTCATTTAAGCTTACGGATGCTTTTCCCTCCCACTTTATCTTGAGTGGAAATTCAAAACCATTAATGCCTGGATGTATCTCAATCAAATTAAGAGCCGACTCATTTAATAGGCTGATGATGTATGGGTGGAAGCTATACATGCACACGCATTAACAGGGCTGGATGGTATGACGTGTTATGAAATATATTTTTGCAATGGACATTAGCAGGCAGAGCTTTGAGAGCAATTAAGAAACCATGACTCTGATGTGTCTCATCCAATCAGTGTTTGCCTGGCAGGCCAAAAAAAAATCCCATAGACTTGCAATGAGCCATATATAGGGACCAAATCATCAGAGGCTTGAGGTTGGGCTGGTAGTAAGCAGCCACCCAGAACACCCTAGCAAACAAAAAGCAACAGACCGGTTACAATATATTACACTCTAGCATGACGCCGATGATTTTTCACAATAACTTGTGTTTTTAGATTGGCGTGTGCAAACCTGAGTTTATGTCACACATAATTTTCCCAAACCCTACTAAAACAAAGCAGATGTAGTCAGCAAGGATTAGACGTGTGATGTAAAGCACTTTTATCCAGAATTGAATTTTTCCTCATTAAACAAGTCATTTAACAAGAAGCAGAATGCTAAGGTTCAGTTCATTTAATTTGGCAAAACAAATACAAAGCAAAAAAGGGACAGCGTTATGTAGACACAGCATCTTTTCAGATTCATAACAGTTCTGGGAGGGGTGGTGTTGTGTCCCGGTAGGCTGGTGGTGACCTAATTTTAGCTTGTCTAAGCAGACGGTGGGGGAGAGTGTGGGTGGTTTAGCACGTTCTCCCCTCAACCCCCATTTCAGCGATGGCGTTCCTCACTTTTATTCTGGTTTAGTGGCATGGAAGCAGGATCATCAAGATCAAATTTGGGAGTGAACAAATACTCTGGCACACATTTTCCAGTGTTAATTGTTTTGTTCCATTAAATAAGCGTAAACTACCTGAAATTTTGGACCATGTATTGGATGACAGGTCTGAATTACCTACATTGAAGTATGAGACCACTGGGTCTATTAACATCAGCTTTTTTGATGCTGCAAAATTGTAATATGCAGTTAAGCTTGATATTTGTCTCTCTATGCACATTTGTATATTGTAACTTTACGAATGAAGATACATTTTTCTCATGTTATTTGCATTTACTACATTTTACTACATCAAAATATCTAAACAAATGACACACGATAGTCCTATCTATAAGCATATAAGACTGGATAATGGTAAGGGTTAACGTTTTTACAGATGCAGCCCTTTAAACAAGATGCATACTGATCAGAAATAACAGCTGAACATCACAGACAGCCATGAATATGAATATAATGTCAAGCTGGATTCAGACAGACAGGCTAACTGTACTTCTGCCAAAATACATACATACAGCAAAAAACCAGACAGGACAGCTGCAAACATCTGGACAGCTATTAAACCTCCTGGCGATGTAAAAAAGCTTCTGCCAGCCTGTAACACACGTCTGCTGATGTGTTTGAGCGAGTAGGCACTTAGCATTAGCCAACTCGCTAACGGTGCTGTACAAAAACCACCAACGTAAGCATCACAACCACTGGCCTTTATAACACCGTTGGTGTTTGGGGGTATAAAACGGAACGAATGTCTTAAATAGTATTTTATTCAAAGTTAAATTGCCTTTAAAGTGTACGCGTTGATGCTAAGGAGCTAGCGTGGCTAACTAGCATAAAATCCAACTAGCTGACGCACGCCGAAAGAGCAGCTTTGGTCTAACATTACACCACACGTCCTTAAATGTCCTTAAAAATTGTAGCCACTAGTAAACCCCCTGTAAATGTCATTTAAATACTGTTCTGGTCAAATAACGGCTTGTCGTGTTCATGTTTCCTCACTGTATTTGCCTCATCCAGTCTGTGCTACTCTCCGGTAATTTTACAAGGCGGTATAAATAAAGCTTTGAAAATCATTCAAGCAGGACTGTAATACCTGTTCCCGTAAATCGCGGTGTTCCTCCCAGGCTTAATCTGATTTCTGGATTTAGAGCCTGTGATATTTGCAGTGATCTGAGAGATGGCTGATTTCTCTTCCTGAGCCGAACGGATGAGGTCTGTCTGAATCTGCTGCTGCGCCTACAGGACAGAGTGTGTGTGGAGGAGCAGTACATGCTGCATGATAATCTAAGAGAGAGTGTGTGTGTATATATATATATATAGGAATAAAAAAATAAAATCTATATGTATATATCTATTTGTCTATCTGTTTATCTACATACTATATGAACTCATACATGAAAGTTACTTGGACATGTTAAAGTATGGCTGAAGAGGGCATGTGCTTCAATAGGCTATATTCGACAGAATGAGAGTTAGAATGTGTTGAATTTATATCATATAGTCATGAGATATCACATAGTCATGAGGTAATCCAAGCTGATCAATGCCTTCCCGTCGTGTGTGTGATCTAAGATAGGCTTAAAGCTGCCTGCTGGTGAAACATTAACCTCCTCTTCATAAAACAATGCGCCATGCCTCATGCTCAAACATTAGGATACTGAGAGGATACTGGAGATCATGTAACGGGATTAAGAGACTGCAGAAAATCATGGGCGGACAGACAGTTTGGTAAAGCATACATTCTTTAAGATGGCATTTTAGAGGCTTTAAACTTTTTAACTTTGCTTGTTTTTGCAATGTGCTTTCTGTAAGCATTCGAGTCTTTATCAAAAGTATAAATTGATAAAATATTGCTCTTTCAAAGCTCTGAATATTTCTTAGATGTTTCTGAAATACAGTGCAACAGGCCTACTTGCTTTTGAATGCAGATGTTGGACAAGTTGTTTGGATGTCTTGTAAACTTTATTTCTTTATTATTTTCTCAGAGGAACAATCTGAGAAGCAGGAAACTTGAGTAACTTGAGTCCTCACTTTTGTGCAAAAGTTTTTACCAACCGTAATATGGATTGATTTAGCAATGGCTATTAAATTATGCTTAATTAAAACTGTGTTATATTGATTGCTGATTCCCATCTACTAAAATGGTTCATGTTTATTGGTATTTCCCCAAAGGACAACTCTAAGCTTCAGTCTTCTGCTGTACCTCTGTATGATTTCTGTGATACCAGCCACGCTTGTACTGGCAACACATGTCCAGGCTGACAAGCTCAGAAAGTCGAATGAAAGTATGCATGTGAAATCTACACAGGAACACTTAGAGGAAGCTTTTGAAGAGCAGGTACGTTTGAATGATTCTGTCAAATCATAACATCTAAGCTGTTTTTGTTATTCGTCTTAGTGACTATTGAGATTTACTCGTCCCTACACGTCTGTAAAGTAGATCTACCACATTCCAGCAGGGGGTTTTCAAAACATTAAGGGATCAAGTGCTTTTTGTTTGAGGGTTACACTGAGTGCAAAAAACCTTATCAACAATGACTGATGCAATCACTCCAATTGAACTAGGTTAGAACTTTTAGTCGTATGTTGAAATTCATGGATTGGAGTGACGGTTGCAGACTTTGCAGACGGTTTATGACATAAAGAACTATCATAAAGACACGAACTTGTGAATCCTGAAAATTACATCTTGAATGTTGCTAAGTCAGATTTGTTCTTCTCCCAAGGACTACTACTTGCAACGCCTATTTCTTCAGTATGGGGACAATGGGACTTTAACCTATGAGGGTCTGCAGAAGCTGCTAGGAAGTTTAGGTCTTGGTGAGGTCAGTGTCCTGGAGATCCGACATGGTGGAATGAAGCATTCTTCTCAACCCCAATCCCATTCCCATGAAGACCATCATCATCCTCAAAGGACCACAACCTCACCAGCTCCACTCAATGAAAGGTAATATGGCTAAAGCATTATTGTAAACCTGTTTACTGTGGATAATGGCTATAAAGTTATCTATTTAATATTCCTTTTTTTATTGTTTATATAATTCAAATATAGTTTTATTCTCATTCCAATGACTTATCTATTAAAATATTTCACCCTAGACCTCACATTAAATCAGTGCTCAGTGGATCTGCTGCAGAATGGGGTCATTTAGACAATTTTCCAACTTCTGGTCTAAGACACCAACTGGAAGAAAGTGTGTCAGACCATCCGACTGAAAAACACCTTCATGGGAATGTGAGTATTTACTCCTAAACTTCCTGTTAGAGTGTTACAAACGGACAAAGTCTACCAATGAAATCTCTTCATTATCACATAACCAAAGGTCTGTTGATATCTTGCGGTGTGCAGACAGTAAAATTCAATTCATTGTTCCTGTTCTGTGTGATGTAAACAAACCGTTTTGGAGAGAGGTAATCATATAAGAGGTTTCTGCTGAGGAGACTGGTTTCAGCTGGTTATGGCTAGTGAGTGTCTAGATTGTGAACCAGAATATGATATGATGCTGTATGTCTGCAAAACTCTGGAAAAAGCTGGCAAAGCTGGTTGACCATTATGAATCATCTGGTGATGCTGGTTAAAGAGATTATTCTGGTTAAACTAGCCCAAAACTACCAGCACACAAACATGGCATACTGTGGATTAGCAAAATGTGACATAAAAACCAAAGAAGTGACACTTACATTTTTTTAATAGTAGAATTTTGACTTTTAGATTGTAATAATATAGTAATTACTACAATTGTAACTCATAATTGTGATGTTATAAACTTTAAAACATCAAAATTATGAGTTAAAATGTACACAAGTCAGAAATGTGAGAGTATTGAATTGTGGAATTGTGAAAAAAGTCAATATTACAGTAATAAAGTTACAGTAATATTAAAACTCCTCTTAATAAAAATATTAAAAGTCCTCTAAGGTCATTTTCAGTATGGTTGATAACTGATACACAACATCAGTTGTGTTTGTCGGATACAGGAGAAAGCAAGACTGGGTTTTGGTACAAAAGACAATCTTTAAATGACCGATCACAGTCAGTATTTCAAAGGGCCATGCATCTCATATTTCTTACTCTCTTATTGCAGTGTCTAAATGTTACCCAGCTCCTGTGGAACTTTGGGTTAGGCCAAGCGTCCCATATCACTCCTGCCCATTTCACCTTCCTCTGTCCCGCCCTCCTGTACCAGATTGACAGCAGAGTGTGTCTGCAGCACACAGAGGAGCAGTCACAGGGAAGCAAAACCAGCGAGGGCTTCCTGAGAGGTGTGTGTCATGTGTGATATCAGAATCAATGTTGTGTTTGTTCTCATGATAGTGCGGATTAAACAAATGTATTGTATCTCAGCACTAGGATGGGCTTCCTTGGCACTCTTTGTTATCAGTTTGCCTTCTCTGGTTGCCCTGGGACTGGCGCCCCTGCTTCAACCCTCCATCCTTCACATATTCCTCTGCCCCATGGCTGGCATGGCAGTGGGCACATTATGTGGAGATGCCCTCCTTCACCTCCTGCCCCATGTAAGAAGCAAAATACAATATTAAGCATCATTTCAAGAAAGTATGCAATTATTCAGTTATACGTGCTGCAGATTGATATCGTTTGTGATTTTAGGCCATCTTCCATCAGCACATTGAACATCAGGATGCTATTTTCAAGGGTCTGAGTGTGTTGGGAGGACTTTACCTTCTGTTTGCCTTTGAGAGCCTTCTGGGACTTAAACAACATTTCAAAGTAAGTTTCATCCAGTGGGACATTAACTATTATTTCTTTTGGAGAAAGAGATCTGGATCCCTTTAATGGATTTTTTGCCCCCATCTTCAAACAGAATTTAAAGAAAAGGAAACACGATGCAGAGTCTGGAAGGGAGCTGGACGCACTGCAGGGTGTGTTTATTTTCAGATGAGGGAAAGAGCATTAATTCATCGTTAACCCTTATAAAACTTTTGAACTTATCTGAACTCTGTCATAGGTACCTCATCAGCAATTCAGAATGAGAGTCCAGGGCATGGCCATTCTCATGAGCAGCCTGGACCAGGGAAGATGGGCATCGGAAGCATGGCATGGATGGTGGTCATGGGTGATGGGATACATAACCTTACAGATGGACTAGCCATTGGTACATACAAATTATTACAGTTTGAAGGTGCATTAAGTAATAAGTAATTGTTTAAATGTTAAATGTTGAAAGTTATGTAAACGTAATAAATAATTTAGTTAAATAATAGTAATAGTAGTTATAAATTAGGCCCTGAAGCAATGGAACACATGCTATAAGAACCAGTTAAATATACATGTTGTTAATTAATACACCTTTAAAGCAACTATATGTAAGTTTTTACCTTGAAATGTCAGTTCCAAAATATTTTTTACCCATAATCCTCTGTACTGGGAGTAAGTAAATTTTGGTGTTTCCGAAAGCCCGCGAACAGCTTTACTGCAGCAACAAATGCACGTGTAACTATAGACTATTAAGACAGTAAATATCTTTTAATTTGATGTATTTTTTTTTTTTTTTTACAAATCTTTTATTGTTTCTCTAGTGCTTTATTTCTTTTAGCCCTTTTAAGCACTTTGGTCAACAGCAGCTGTTTTTAAATGTGCTACACAAATAAACTTGTATTGTATGTATTGTATTTCTCCAGGTGTTGCATTTTCTCAGAGTCTGACTGGTGGACTCAGCACTACGATCGCTGTGTTCTGCCATGAGCTTCCTCATGAATTAGGTATGACTGAGTTATTTCTATTATATATGCATTCTAAGTATTGCACATGTATATATTTCTTTGCTTGTGTCTGCAGGAGATTTGGCGGTGCTGTTGGCTGCTGGCTGGCCTGTACGCAGACTGGCTGTGTTTAGCGTCATCTCTGCTCTGCTTGGCTTTATCGGTGTTTTAACAGGAACTGCTCTGGGAAACCAGTGGTCGACACACTCACCTTGGATTCTCACCATCACCGCTGGGGTCTTCCTTTATGTTGCTCTTGCTGACATGGTAATAATCCACAGTAATAATAATTTCTCATATCTTTATTTTTATTTTGTAAAGCTACTTTATCCATAACTATCACATTGAATACAGTTTCTTTATTTAATTAAAGGTTTCTGTTTCCCTAGATGCCTGAAATGCTTCATGGGGATGCTGGATCTCTGAGTCCTCTGAGGCGCTTCTTACTGCAGAGTCTGGGTCTGTTGATAGGGGGCGCCATCATGCTTTGTATTGCCCTTTTTGAGGACCGTATAGCTGTTAGCCTGGGAGAAGTGTAGGGATGTGAAGTCGTTATAAATGAGACCCTCAGGATATCGGAATTTCCATCCGAAGAGGAGTATTTTGTACTCATCCCTTAATGAACTACTGTGTAGCTACTGTGTATATATTCTGAGGAAAGTGCACTGGATGGATGAAACGATGGAGATAAAACGAGGAAACGAAGATGAAATCTATGTAAAAACTGTAGTGATGACATCTACAGAAAGCTCTAAGAATGGTCTGATGAGAGCTCAACATCATCAGTACTTTTTTCATGTATCATATAAATTTCTTGCAACTTAAACAATGCTGTTTATAAATTATGTATTGAATATGGTTGTTAAAATTTTATAAATGAACCAATTTTAATAACAACCAGTGTCATTGTTTCCAGAAAAAGAACACTTAGGATTTTATACCCATAATGGGTATAAATTATACCCAAAGTTATGGCTTATAATTTGTTACAATTTCATAATTTACATACATACTAATGCATTTATTTCAAATTAACACTGTTCTAAAATAAAAACCTAATATATAATGAAAAGTATAACTCTTCTTGACAGTCATTAATATGGAATCTGGTTTCTGCCATAGAATACAAAGTAAAGGTAATGTGGTGTTTTGTAGTGTTCAGAGAAACAAAAGAAAAACACGTCACAACAACTTGTATGTAGCAATAGCATTTTTATTTCAACATTACCAATTCTAAGCCACGATACTGAATGACAAGACCTACTGGCTGCAGCAGTTCATGAACCTGACTAACAAAAACATATGGGATATTTTTTTTGTCTTTAAAGTCAGAGAGACCAATTCATTTTTAATAAGCTCAAATTAAAAATGATTATGTTCTTTCTTACTTAAATACATGTACAGAGTTTCACATCTGTTAGTAACAAGTAACCATTCACAAGCTCATACTATGAATTAACAAGGCAAAGTGCTTTCAGGATTGCATTGTCACATAAGGAAATGAATGGCTTGAGGTCTTTTAGTGGGGTTGAAAGGGTGAGGGTTCGCCTTCCTCGGGTCTAGGATATGGTCACGCGACCGTCCTGACAGATTCGGGCAGAATCCACCGAATTCGCCCCATGTCCCCAGGTCCAAAATGGATATGTACAGAGGTACAAAGTTGGCAGGGTGGTGGATAGCTAACTCGGATTAGCCAGTGACCGAAGTAGTGTTTTTGGAAGGGCGTAAGGCTAGGGAACTCTACATACCCCATGTTTTAGTACAGAATGAATGTGCATAACTCAAACCAACCCCCTTTCAAACCCCCACCACCAGTAGAAAATTGAGTTGTTGCTTCAGTACCAAAGTCATACAACCATCCACGCACTCTACTGAACTCGACCAGATACACGTACATACCATGAAGAGCTGTAAACTTGAGTTCAGAGCGCTCACAGTGAACATTTAGAAGTGAGAGAAAGAGACAGGAAAAAAAAAAAAAAAAAAAAAAAAACGAGCATGAATTTAAATGCCAGCTAAGTATAGGCTGATATTTTTCCCTGTTTTGTAAAAATAAAGCAAAAAAAAAAAAAAAAAGAAAAAGAAAAAAAGCGATAGAGGCAAGACACATATGACATCATTTGAAATATAATTGGGAAAAAGTTGGATTTGAAGAAAAAAAATAAAAATAAAATCATAATACAGTCTGGCTTCACATTCCAGTGGTACTCTGTTGTGTATACACTTACAAATATAATGTTACACACAGACAGACACAGTCAAGCACGCTAACTGTCGTCTCATATCACCGATTGTTGGATTTAAGTTATATATCTGTTCATATACATATATATTTCCATTTGTCAGCAACAATTGGTGGAGTTTTCAATGCATCAAGCTGTAACACAGAGGTAGGATAATGCTACTTAAAATGCCTCACGTTTCGCTAATTCTAAACCATTGTGTCGGCGATGGGTCAGGCTTGAAGCGGAGCGGCAGGTTTTAACGCAAGCAAGTGGTGATCTTATTGGTTGATACGGAATCTGTGTGATGTTTTAGACCCTGCAATGGTCCCAGGCTTCTGCTGGTGATGGTATCTCCTACACGTTCAACTTAAAGACAGGATAAGAATATTTGCAGATATGTTGATGAGGTATACAGGGTTGATATGACCCCTGTTCGTCGCACTCGCACGCACAACACATACACACTGGGTGCTGCCCTACACGGTCGCTCGCTACGTTTCCACCGTCGAAACAATTGGCGGAGAACAGCGTTCAATACTCGAGTAAATAGTGCAGCAAAAAAATCAGGGTCACATTTCCTTCATGTCGTAATGGATTTCAAATACTTGGCATGTTCAAGCAGAGCTTGGAAGCAGTGACAGTAACCCTGTTTTAGCGAGAATCCAGCCAAGCGTTTCGGCGATGGAAACACAGCCACAGTGTAGTATTTTATTTTTATTTTTTATTTTTTGTAACAGCAATCTTTTGGAAATTCGTAAAGACGGTGGGTCCTAGTGAAACCGGATTCAAACATGGGACGCAGGAGGTCCGCTCGATTAAAGCCAGTCGCTTCGAAATGGCCAAATCCTGCACGCATCCAATTCACATTCAGTTTGACTGAAATAAGGCTCTCTCAGCACTGAAATCTCTTATGTTGGATTCAGTTACAAGAAGAGGGTGTTAACCTAAGGTGCCACAGATTACATAGCCAGGCCAAAAGCAGCCAGAGCCAACAAATCTTTAGAAATATACAATTGTCTCTTGATACTTGTATTGCTTGTTCTTGAATGAAATCAAGTGGCCATCTCTACAGAGACATACATTGGTCCTATGTTGTGAAATACTAGATTACTTTATTCACTGTGCTCCCTGTGATATCAAATGTGAAATCATTGATTGCTTGAAGCCAAAATGAAGGACCTTAAAGTGAGTTACAACTTAAGGTATTCTGAAGATTATTATATGACGTCTGGTATTGGTTGTCAACGGTATGTCTGTTTTGTACAATGAAATTCAAAAGGAATGTTTTTTTTTTTTAATGATACAGGTTCCATTTTTTTTGTTTATTTTTTAAAACTTACAAAGACATTTAAATGACAAATACTGGGATCTTTAAGTCAGACCAAAAAAAAAAAAAAGAAAAGCTGATCCAAAGATAAGCAATGAAACGTTCTTTGGTACCGCATAACATATGGCCCAAAGTTCAAATGTTGTGTGGGGAGAAATAAAACCCTGCATATTTTACTGCGGACAACAAAAACAACATTCAAGATACCATTTCCAAATAGAACTATCACATCTCTAATCCACAAAAACAAAAAAACTAATTCTAGGCAATGCGCTTCGCTTTTGGTATCAAATCAATTGATTAGAGGTAAATGAACAGGTCTAAACACCCCCCAACAAACACACACGCACACATAAATGCTAAACATGCCACGAAAGCAGACACTGACTTTAAGTGGCGCTGGAGAAGGTACATGGAAAACGGCACTCTCTGACCCCATGAGCAAACAGAAATGCCATCTTTCCAGTAAGCAAGAAGTATTGATAAGGCTTTGACACCTATCACAGTTTCCATTGTACATTCCACAAGAAAGTGCCACTTATGGAGGCAAAGCAGGAAGGAGTTCAAATTTGTACAATCCAAAAAAATAAATAAGTGAAATAAAATACCCTGCTTAAAGAAAAGAAAAAACAAAACATGATGGATGATGTAAGAGGGCATTTTCCTCCATTAAGGATACTATGGCGCACAAAAAAAGTTATTGCACTTCAGTCCATTTCAGGTGGATACTTTGACGTCAATACAACATAGAGAAAAGGAGTCATGCCAACATTCTACAAGACACTGGGTTACAACTAATCTCCAATGCATTACCACACAAAAACGACACGGCACACGTCTACTTCACTAAAGAGTTCACACGTTGTAAAACTAAACACGTTTTTATTCCCCATACAGAGTTTAAACAGGTCACTATCTAGAACCGATCAAAGGTTTCGCCGTTACACTTTCATTAAATTTACAAAAGTTAATTATTCATCTGCGTCGTGTGTCGTGACAAATTTGATCGCGAGTTTTGACGCCTCAAAACGCAACCACGTAGATGGTGGCTATTTTCGGAACGTACAACAGTTGTTCATTCATAAGGCTCACTAAAGGTGTTAATGGAAGACCATACCCTGTGGCATGTACTTGATAACAAAAGGCACAATCCCACATACTCGTCACAAAGTGTAGTACTTTAAAGAGATGATGAAGACGCTTACAGACTCCAAAGAAATAGCAGCATGCCACGCAAAGCAGTCATTTTCTCAACCGAAGCCAACAAGCAAGTAAGGTCAGTGTTAGATTTACAGATGAGCTTCTGAAGGTCCGTGATCGCTCATTGAAGCTCTTGGGCCATCTCTGGTGGCACTATGCAACTCCACAAGATAAAAGAAAGTATTCCTGCATAGCTTTTTTTTATTTCTTTTTTTAAATATGAAAATGTTTTTTAAAGGGACCCCTACGTGCCCTGTCAGATCAGCCATTCAGTCAAGCTCCGGTGGTCTTCTAACTAGCCTTATGAAAACAAGCTGCTGGCGAGAACAACAAAAAGCAGCTATTTTTGATTAGATCATTCGCAGATTTACAATTTGAACTATTAGCGCTTAGAGTAGAAACATGAAGTAACACGAAGCCAGGGTGAAGGACATCATCAAGTTCAAGAGCACCCCTTGAAAACGCCAATGTTTTCCATTTCAAGGCCTCGGAACGTGACCTTGGGATTCCAGTTGCACGGAGCATGCGTAGCTAAAAGCCCACCCAATTTTCATGTACCAGTATATATAGCACGATAGATTTTAAGGACAACTAGTTTACGAGGTAAGATTGCCACTTCAAGGCAATTCCGACCAAACTTCTTGAGGAAATATATACAGCACATCTTCTTGTGCTCTTGTTATTTACCTTGTTAGAAATATATTCATTTATAACATCACACAAGTATTAACTACCTAAACGTTTCAACTAAGAACGGGGAGAAAATGTATCTACTTGTATAAAAGAATTAAGCATACATTTTTTTTGTCCCTAGATATATTCCCAAATCTTTTAGCATTCTCTACCCGTGTTCCCATACTGATTTTTCTTCCGCAAATTGGTGTTTTTATAAATCAGTACTTTTGATGTTTCATTTAGGAGAACCTAAACCCGACATTGTCAGATTTTTGCTTAATGAGTGAAGTTGATCAAATCATTAGCTGTTCCAAATAAATTTTACAGCTAGATATTTGAAACACATGTATTAAAAAAAGACCATTTTGTTCTATGTTCTAGTGCAAAAACTTCTAATAAATTCCAGGAAAATGATTATTTTGAGGCCAGAAGCCATTATGGTACATCTCTCAGCAAAACAACCTATAGAACAGTGTGCTTCTTTTGAATCTCATCGAAACGAGATCCCAGGTTAACGACAAAATCTCTCAAGTGCTGCGACTGCTGAACTTGTACCGTTTCCTCTTAAGGCAAAAAGTTGGGAGATAGACATAGGTTAAATGAAACGGGTGTTTTGAGTATTGCCTTAAATGGATGTGTCTTCAAGTAGTAGGGACGCTGAGGTCCACTGAGGTAAATCAGACATTCTATCAGCCATTAATACCTTTGCGAGAAAAGAAATGATATCGATACAAAAATGCGAGGATGGACATACAATAAGGACACTGATTTAGCTACAATTAATCTGCTTTCCAACAAAATGGTTACAATTATTAGACGACTCTAGTTTCCAACTGCCTGCTTGTAACTGCAACCATTATAGCTTGGTCAACAGGCAATGAAAGCTGGCCCTTCGTAGCAAAGTTGCGTAAAAACAAACAAGCAAGCTCAATATTTGCTGATCCAGAACAAAACAAGAAAAGCTATGTAAATGTGTCATTTTGGTAAATGTCAAATTTGCCCTTCGGTTTAAAATGAAATTAAGGCGTTTCGTAATTCCACTGCTTCGATATAAACCTTAAATTATTAATTGTTTGTGGGAACTATCAATTGCAATGGAAGGCTTAAAAAATACAGTTTTTCGAAAGAGCCGTTGACTGAATGACTCAAATCCGGCTGCTCAATTGATAAGGGCAAATGCTAAGTTATGGCTTAGCCATGAAAGCTTTCAGATGGAGGCGATCTCCACGGAGGACTGACGAGCCCATCAGTTTAGCTTAGTTACGAATATACTGGCATTTTTAGACAGTCTGATTGCGAACGTACTGGCATTTTACAATAACACACTATGTGGATCTCCAAAATTTTTTTTTTTTTAATGGGCACAGTAGCTTATGTTAGCTTGGACTTCTTTCGCTTTCTTTTTTGGTAATGGTCTTGACGCACACTCAAACTGAACCCAAGGAATCATTCATTCACATTTTTACAAACGTATCAAAATGAGAAAGGAAAACGAAAAATTATGGCACTAAATGATTTTAGGGAGGAAACCCTCCCCCTTATCAGTACTCTAACCTACAAAAAAGTCTTGCCACTTTGTGACCGGTTCCCTTACTGTTCGTACACAGAACACCTAATGCACCTACTCAGTCTATTAAAAGTTCTGAAAGGGTTCAGTTCCAAAGTTCCTGCTGTCAAGCTAATTTTTTTTCATCGCTAACTACTGCATACAAGTTTATCCACCAACATCGAAGCAAGCTGCTACCATCATGGCATACATTCGACAAAACAATTCAACGACTTTAGTGCAATGCCAATAAGACAATTAGAAATTTGAGGAATTAAAACAAGTACATTTTAGTTTGTTTTGGCTGGATAAGAATTATTTTCGCTTATAAATAGACAAAGATCACCCCTAAAAAAAATTAGCTCCAAGATACAATCAAAAGCAGCACTTTTTCTTGCACCAATATGAAATGTATTACTAATCACAGGCTCCACGGGCACTTGTTTTTCGAACTCAACTACATGTGGTACGACTAGCTAGACTAAATTTATAAATAATTTGTATTGTACAACTACAAGCAGTATAACTGGCAGTGCAAATAACTTGAAGCTCATCCACTTGCACTTCATTATCGTACCCGCGCACTGACCCTTTACACCAAACCGCAGCAAAGTTATTGTATGCGATAAAGTCAAGCTCAAGTTCAGGTAAATAAGCTTGAAATAAACTCCCATGAGGGACTTCCTCTTAGTCATGTAGCCTACTTTGAAATATTTCCCAGGCAAAACACTGCTATATAACTTGACTAATCTGATTTGCACACATGCACGTTTGTACTCTTGCAAGTAGAGGTCAGATATTTGCCCATTTACAGCTTGTGACAGATGCAAAAGCGTTTTTTTTTTTTTCCTCCATCCTTTTTTTTGTTACTGAACAAGCAAGTGCTTTATATCAGGTCTGCGTGGAGTGGAGAAACTGGTTTAAGCAGCCAAAACCTGTCATTACAAAGACGAAGAGGTCATTTCTTGAATCAGTATAAATATGCTCTCCACACAGCCTTTAAACATCTAACGTTAACGTTTCGTTTGTCTACACACCTTCATTCACCCATAAAATATCAGTTAAATGTTACAATACTTCAAAGCTACTCTATCTACATCACTAAAATCCTGATATACTGTAATGAAAGCAATAGAATTGGTATATTTGAGAACAAGTCCACGTTTCACGCCTGACGGTATGCATGAATTCTTGAATTAAGAGATATCAATTTGTATAGCTCTTCCTAATTGGAACGAAAATGTTGATGCTTTTGTTTGTTTATGGCAAAATTAAAAGCCCTTTCAACTGATTGTCTCATTACTGACTGAGCATATATTGCCTGTTTGTGGTGCACAAACAAAAAAAGGGATGTTTCAAACACTCATTCACAATGTTCTTATTTAGTGTTTAGGTGCAAAAAACCTACTGGAAGCACAATCTTTACTTTGTTAATTAATCTACCTTTGGCAATAAGGAAGCATTTTAAAAAGAGCGGGGGGGGGGGGAATCTTATTTCAGTTCAATTGAAAATATAAATGCCTTTTTGGATATCTATTAAAATGGTAACTAGAAATTGCTTGACTTTGGTCATACCCATGTGACTGCTCCCCAACACCATAAACAAATGCAAAAAAACAAAATAAAAGCCTCAGTGTACACACTTGACATATAACACTCCCCTAAAGTCTAAAACAACCCAAATGGGTTCTGATAAATGAATCACACTGTCATCTACTCCTTGATCAATTCATAACGGATTTTAGTGAAATACTCATATTTCACTGGTCAAAGCACCATTTCGACGACTTTAAGGGAGCTCATATAGTGTGTTTAACTGACAAAACTAAATTCAGTAGGCACTGTGAAAGCAACTCCACACTAAATATTGTAGCAAAGCAGAAGATTTCATTGAACTTTTATAAGGCCCAAAAAGCAAAGCAAAGTAAATAAAACCAAAGGTCCCAAGGAGCAAGTACTGCGTATGACATTTGCATCTGTAATGAAGTTTGTGCTTTCTATACTTCCTCAGTGTAGCATTTTCAAAATGTTGTTTTAACGGCCAAAATCATGACACTTTTAACTCCTCTTTCTTCTGCCCACCTACAAACAGTGATCTGGACTACCTAATACCTCCATTGTAAACCTAATATGAATTTCCACCCTCAAAACCCATCCAAACACTATCCCTTTTCTCTCTAACAAGTAAACAAGCATTAAATATCAGACCCCTCTCTCAGGAGGCCATTGGTCTTTTGGCTTAAGGTAGTATGGTTTCCCTTCTGTCAATATGATTCTGTTAGGTTGTTTGTTTTTCCTGATCTGTGCTAAATCAGATTGCACCTCACATAAAAACCCTCAAAACATAATAATCAAGTATGGGATGAAAAACTTGGACTGTTGCGCAAAAGTGGATGTCACACATACACGTGCACGCACGCACACAAACACACACACAAGACCACTATCAAATACATGGTCCCGCAAAATTCATGCAAATCTAGTGTAACCCGTTTAAATTGTTCCTCAGGGCAGGCTGTAAATTCCTATGCAAGGCCACAGCGTCACGCAAATAGGAGGCATGATATGGAAACCCATCCATTATCACTGTTACCATGGAGACACACAGCTGCATAATTCTAACATGAACCCAGTCGAATCGACCACAAATGGAGAAGAAATAAAGGGCTGACTCGCCAGTGATGGATACTGGTTCGAATAGATGGCTTAGATTCAGATTTTAGACTCGTACTGAATGGACAGCATCTAAAATGGGAGTCAGGGAGTGGGAGAAAAAGGAAAGCGAGGGAAAATAAATAGAAATAAATAGCTAAATTCGTCCTCTCGTGTTCGCTCTCTACTGAGATGTGAAGAAAAGCTTTGATACTGGCACAGGAGGGATGTGTGGCTGTAATTGCATATAGGTTTATCTAGGTGTGTAGAGAGGACCAAACCAAGCGACCACGCTTTTTTTTTTCTTTTTTTAGCGAGTAAGAACGCCTTACTCGGTCAAGTAGCCATCCAAGCCAATAGTAGCACCATGGCGATCTTTGCCGTAACCATGGCGAAGGCCTCCATTGGGCAGGGGGGGACAGGCGGCGGTGATGCCACAGTGCTTGAGCAGGTTGAGGCTGGGAGACGACGGTGAGGATGAGGAGGGCGTGGAGGAGGAAGGCTTCATGGTTGACAGAATGAGTGCTAGGCAGTCGGCAACAGCTTTATTGGATGCGCAAGCCAGGGCTGGCGTATGACCTGTGATGTGACAAAAACACAAAGGCATCTTAGCTGAGGATACACTCATTTAAATATAGTAGTCACATGATTTATGAAGAGGACGTTCAAGGGTTAGTTTACCCAAAAATTAAAACTCTCTTTAATTACTCACCCTCGTGGCCTTTTTGTGTGCAGAGAAAACAAAAACAACTTTATTTACCAATTACTTCTCTTCTGGGACAGTCTGCTGCATTAAAGAATTAGTTTACTCAAAAATGAAAATTACAGCATATTTTCCTCACCCTCAAGCCATCCTAGCTGTGTATGACTTTCTTCTTTCAGACGATATCCTGGCTCTTCCAGTCTTGGTAATGCTGGTGGATAGCAGCAATTACATTGAATCTCCGTAAATCGAATATATCCACAAGTACTGCGACATAAAAACTAACCTATACACCTTCGGATGCATTCGCTTTATGGAGTTTCAAAATAATGGCTGCTATCCAACAGCATTACCAAGCTTAGAAGATTAAGGATACATTTTTTAAACTCTGACTGTGCTAGTCTGAAAGAAGAAAGTAATGTACACCTAGGATGGCTTAGGGTGAGTAAATTATGCCATAATCTTCCTTTTTGAGTGCACTATTCCTTTAACACTAGCACCACAGTGCACAATAGGTGCTCTTGCAACTTCGTGAAATTATGGTTGAACCACTGATGTCACATGAAACTTTTTTTAACGACCTTGTCCTTGCTGATTACGGAGGGTCCGAAAGCTCTCAAATTTAATCAAAAATATTTGTGTACCAAAGATGAAAGAAGGTCTTACGGGTTTGAAAACACATGAGGGTGAGTAATTAAAGACAGAATATTTATTGTTTGTGAGAACCATTCCTTTAAGATGAAGCACTGTGCTAATGTAAAGAATTTCCCAATATGTGGTGCGATTAATATTCCAAATTAATGAAAATAACATTAAAAACACACAACATATCATTTCCAACATGGCTAACTTGACATCGCAGCGATACATCAAACTAACATTCAGTTAACCAAGCATGAAGTTACATGGTTCACATTCTCATATTGTTTTTTTCGCAGTGAAAAATGACGGTATGTCAGTAAATTATGCCAAATTCTTGTCGAATTATAAATGGTCGGTGCATTCATATAGAAATGTTTTATTTTAATTTATTTTTTTTTTTTAAATCAAACATCACTTGTCGTTGATACATCAAATTTATTTCATGCTGGTAATTCTCACTTTAAATAAAATCAAATAAATGTTTATAATAAATGCCATCATATGTAACATTTTTCAATGTCTTTCTGTGGAGTAAAGGGAACTAAAATATACTACAGTGTTCGAGGAATTTTTGGAACCATTTTTTACAATTATTCCTTAAATGTAATAAAATGTGATTGAAACTATTTGGTTTTTACCCAGTCCTACCAGTATTCAATTGCCAAAAAATACATACATTTTAATAAGCAGGCTAATCTGGACCATCTAAAAGTTGGATAATTAACATTTGTCATGTTCAGAACAGTAAATTACTAGTATGCTAACTTCCGAATTAATATAACATTTCTAATAGTTATACCATGGAAACAACTGCACAATATACTAATATTAGTCTTTGCATAAGTTCATGTTGCCGTGAGCTGCTCAAAACACACAGAAAATCCTGTCTTACCTTCCTCATCCACTGCCAGCACTGTAGCTCCACGATTCAGCAAAGCCTGAACCACGGTGGCCAAACCATTCCTGGCGGCAATGTGGAGGGGCCTGACATAGAAAGAAAATTACTTTGCGAATAATTTTAAAAACTTTGATCCAGTTTATCCAGTTTCAAGTAAAATGTGTGGTTTCTGTGCCACAAATACAAATCAAGCAAATGTTTAAAGCTAGTGAGGATTCTTAACAACAACAAAAAAAAGAGCGATGTAATGATATTGCTACAGAGCCATGAGTAATTGCAATCTAGGGCAAAAAAAAAACTCACATCTGAAGCATACTGTTGGTTGCATTTATGAGGATAGGGTTGTGGATCTCCTTCAAGATCAGCATGGCACACATTTCATGAGCCTTCAAACACAAAGACAGTTATGAATATGCATTTTGAGAAATTTGATCAAGATAAAATTGTCAAGTTTTAGTACCTTGCTGCAAGCCAAGTGCAGGGCAGTGTTCTTGTTCACATCCAGGAGGGACAGGTCGGCTTTGGCTCTGTGCAGCAGCAGGGCTACAAACGACAACAACAAAAAATCTAAAATTACTAAACTCTTCATGAGACTTACAATGTACAAGGGTCTTGGATCACTCGTATCACACATAGCACAATTCTTACCCACAGCACCGCTTTGGCCATTGTCGGCGGCCACCATCAGTGCAGAACGCCCTGAGTGGTCCACGGCGTTGATGTCAGCTCCCTGCCGCAGAACCAGCTGCAGCCCAGCCACGTCCTCGGCAACTGCAGCTGCGTGAAGCGGGGTCCTGAGTTACAACAAGAGGTTACAACAATCATTTAGATAGTTGATAACTCATATACTGGATTTCAGTTTGGAACTATTGCACAATTATATTGTTTTATTATATTGCACAGTTATTCATAGGTAAAATTGTATTTTAACAACTAATTGAACCAACCTTCCTTTGGCATCCCTGATGTTTACCAGCGAATTACAAACACTGGATTCCAACAGCAGCTCTGCAGAACCACTATGGCCATTAATGCTGCAACAGAACGACAAGAACATGCAGCAAGGCGATCAGGAAATATATTCCATTCATTACATATTCAGTATAGTTTTATTTGAACACTCTTCGCATATCAAAAACCAAATATGAGTTTACAAATAACATGATTCTATGGGTGCTTGCAGTGCCTGTAAAAAGTGTATTTGAACAAGAATCCATATTATTTATAACAGACATGTCTATGACTTTTTGATACTTAAATTTGCTTGATGCTTTCAGTTCAGTTTATAACTCACAGAGCACAGTGCAGTGGGGTGAAGGGGTTTCCCTCCTGGATACTACATGGTTTAAGTTCAAGTAAAACATCCAAACAGTCTTCATGACCTGTTTCACAAATAGAGCAAGTCACCTCTTTAACTTATGACAGTTTTATTAACGTGAATGAGCTGTTAAGGCTCAAAAGGTCTAAGCTCTTACCATGATAGGCTGCCCAGTGTGCGGGTGTGTAGCCATGGCGGTCTGTGATTGGGTCTTGGGGATGGGAGTGGTCAGCAGCGGAAAGAAGATTGGAGAGAATGTCAGCATGGCCGCAAGAGGCAGCCAGATGGACCGCAGTTCGCCCCTGAAAATCTCTGCTGAGGACTGGGACGTTGTGGGACAGCAGGGCGGTTATACAGTCCTCCCGACCCATCACCGCCTACAAGGAGAGCCCGGGTTACAAACCCTCTCACTAAGAGGACTAAAGAAAAAGCTTTGCTAATGATTTCAGAATCTCACCCCTCTGTGTAAGGCTGTTCTTCCTCTCATGTCTCTCATATCAGGGCAAGCTCCTCTCTCCAGCAGCAGATGCACACAGTCAGTGTGCCCCCCCAGGACTGCCAGCATTAGTGGAGTTCTATCAAGAGAGAGGGAAACAGTGAGAAGACCAACAACTGTGAGCTGAAAACAAAAACGTAATACAGTTTTGATTTGACAACATTGTTTGGGCACATTTTAATAACAATTACAACCTCTTCTCCAAAATGGAAGTGCTATGCATGGCTTTTGTTTTTTTATTTAAAAAGTGACTGTGTGTGAATTACATATTTTGACACTTAATTGTCATATTAATAACGGAGATTAACAAATTGTCTTTTTTGTTTGCATCTCTAAAATATATTTAGAAAAGAAAAAACAATGCACTTGTTGTGACATCAATAACTTTTACTTTAAATATGTATTAAATTGCTGTTTTTGTTTCAGATTTTTTGGAATCCAGACAAAAGTATTAGTATATTTGCATACAACAATACTTAATATTTCACTGCAGTATGGTCCAGTAACAGGGTCAAGACATCATTTCACATGAAGACCTAAAAATACTTTTATATAACTTATTTAGTTGTAATTGTCATAAAATAACCATGTTTGAATAAATCAAGATAATTAACTACAATTCTAAATACTTAAATATTAACAAATATATATAAAGAAACTACTTTAATTTTTATAAGTTTATTCCAATACTCTAAAAGTGCTGGGTTATGGATTTATTTTAACCCAAGTGCTGGGTTCAGCTTATTGGGTCATTTCATTAGATTACTTTTAATATTTGTTACTTTGGTGCTGGGTAGTTACTCCCCTGTAACCAAGTTGCTGGGTTATTTTGACCAAGCATGTATTTTACCTAATATTTACCCAGCACTGGGTTGCCAACTAACCAAAGATGGGTTGTCCTTATAGTAAAAATTATCGTAAATCATTAGATTCAATTAGATGATGCAGGAAGTCATGTGTTTACTTAAAATGAATGCTGTGAAAAGTAAAAAAAGAACGCTGTGAACATGAGCATTGATGATGATTAAAAAAACAAAAAGAGCCATCGGCTCATACATACTGTCCCTCTGCATCTGTAACATTAACAAGGTCGGCTCCCCCCTCACTACAGAGCAGCATCCGCAGACATTCTGAGTGGCCATTGGCAGCTGTCAAAAAAAACAACAAAAACACAGCAACTTGTCAAAATCTCACAGAAAGATAAGATTCACAATGTGAATATGCACATACGTGCTCTCTGTACCTGCAACATGAAGAGGGCCCCATTTGCTGCGTTGCTCTGTGAGCAGGCAAGATGCTGATTGGCAGAGAAGCAGCTCTACGCAGCGAGCATGTCCTCTTTGAGAGGCCACATACAGCACAGAGCGCCCCACCGGGTCACAGGCATCCACATACACTCCAGACTCAATTAACACGGTGACACATTCCCAGTGACCTGACTCCACCTGGAAAGTAGTTTCCTTTATTATTGTCTCATATATACTTTTTTTTTTTTTTTTTTTGGGGGGTACATTTGTTACATACCGCCAAGTGTAGTGGGCTGACAGACCCGTTGCTCTCCTTATCTCCTAGCATGTTGAAGCACATCTCCAAAAGCTACAAAATCAAGAACAAAATACAATGCATGTATCAATTCTTTTGCTGTAAGAAATCATTAAAATCACAGTGGACAATATTACAGTGAGAGGTCAATCTTACCAACTCCAGGTTTTGTTTGTTGCCATGGGCCGCAGCATAATGCACAGCACTGTATCCTTTAGTGTTGCACAGAGATGGATCAGCGCCATTATCCAACAAATGCTCCACACACCTGAAATTATCAAAACACATGAGACTCAAAGATCTACGCTCAAAACAGCTTTCTTCATAGTTACAGTAACATTCAAAAATTTGGGGTATGTAAGATTTTCTCTAATTTTTTTATTTTATTTTGATTTTAATTATTGAGATGTAAAAAAAAATTGGTATTGCAACATTTAAATTTTTTTTTTTTAATATTACTTCAGTCTTCATTGTTACATGATTCTTCTGAACAGAATCCTTAATGGACCACTAGAGGTCTGCACTAAACTGTTCAACAAGACAGCTGACATTCTACGCACCAACGATTCCCTTCCAGATGTCATGTGACACATATGTAACATAAGTGTAAAGAATATATTAAATAATTAAAGTGGAAAACAACATCGAACTGCTAAGATCGGGTACAGAACTTACATAACACCGCCCCCCCAAAAAAACTTACAGGAAGGATTCCTTCTCCCCATCCTCTTGGTTCTGATGGGTGCTGGCATGGGGTCGGTCCGTTCTGAGGAAGACGACAGAAATCAGTAATGCTGTGTAACACCATGCACTATTTCATTAAATAAATGCAAGATGATGTGTGGGTGTGTGTGTGTGTGAGTGCATTTCACCTGCAGAACGCAGTAGATGCAGCTGAATAGTGTAAAGGTGTACAGCCAGAGCGGTCACGCTCATTGACCTCCGCCCCCGCTCCTACCAGAACCACCACACACTGATACCTCCCATTAGCAGCCGCATAGTGCAAAGGAGTCCTGACGGAGAGACATACATTTAAATATTCAAACAACAAAGGATCCAGCATACTTAATGCCAAAATCCTAAAATATTAAAAATAAGACATTGCACGGTACACTGAAAGCAAAAACATTCAACAATTCTTAAAACAGTACCTTCCAAACTTGTCCTTCTTATTCATGTCAGCTCCACTGCTTAAGAGCAGATTGAGACATTCAACATTCCTGAACGAAAAGAATATGTATAAATATTTTAAACATCTTTTGCAATTACATTCAGATGCAGGCTGTTGAGTCAGATCAGCAAAATGACCTTGGATGGCATTTTTGTGCATAAAATGCTGTTATATGGGACACCTGACATTAAGTGGGCCAGTGGCTTTTTAAATAGCCCGCTCTAAGTAGAGCTGCAGTCTCACCCTCCAGAGGCAGCAGCGTGTAGACAGGTCCTCCCAAAGTTGTCTGGGGTGTTGATGTCAAATCCGGCTGAGAGCACGTGTTCTTTACTCATTGACAACACAATGCTGTAGAGCTGACCTGCAAAAGTCAAAGCAATGCTAGTTAGAGAAATCCACTGGCAGCGAAGCAGTCATGTGAAAAGCCGTCAATGGACTGATTTAAGACTTCAGTCCATCACTAATGAAGTAGCATGTGATTTGGCATTTTTGTAACATGTACATAAATATGACAACTATTTATTGCCATATTATTTCAGTAACAGCTATTCCCTAAGGGACAGGGACATACACAAAGACTAGGTTCAAAACCATTTTTCATTTGGCCCTTGCTGTAATTGGTCACTGTATATGGAGAAATTATGTGTACCTGAGGAAAGTAGCTTACGACAACAGTCAGAGGACCCGTAAAGCACAGCTAAGTGTAGAGGAAACATCCCATGAATCCCTTGTCTGTACAAAGAGCACAAATAAGCAAATTATTTCATTACACATACCACAAGCAGATAACATGCAAACTGAGAAGAGATTAGTATCAGATTCCTTGTAAATGCAAATTCCTTGTACATTTACAAGGAAGAGAGGTAGACTGTGCCATTTTTTAAATAAACTGTCAGAAATACAAAGCAGAAATGACATACACATGAAACAAATACACTCAATTAAATGTGAGGTTGTCTGCTATTAACAGATTTTTTTGGGGTCACATTTTCATGAGAAAGCAAGAAAATGTGTAATATTTAGAATGTTTTATTGTAGTGATAAAATCTTGATTTTGCAAGAACTTGCAACATTAAATTATTATTATTGCTCTTTCTTGAGCCAGTGACATGCTTCAGCCAAATGTTGATGATGTTAACTAAAACTAAATCATTTGGAAAACGTGCACTTTGGTAAATCGCAATAAAACTAAAACCTAATTATTATATGAAAACCTGAAAATGATAGAAATTTAACAGTCTTGGCAACTAACGAAACAAGTTGCTTCATTATGTAAGTTGAAGTAATTTCATGCTATTTTGTTTTAGCCCCACATACCATTTTGCATAAATGTAATTTACAATCATGTGCCACCGAATTTGTTTTGGTATGATGATTTAGTAGATGACTCCACACACAAAGCAAAAAACAAAAACACCTCAAGTCTCTTTCAACGAACATGTATGTACCTGGCTGTGTCAGCACCGTTTGTCATTAAGGTGCTGATAAGCAGCTCGTGGCCATACTTAGCAGCAACATGAAGAGGAGTATTGCCATATCTGTCCACACAATCTATCTCCCCACCTGAGGAGACAAGAAGTGGGGTTAAAAATACCACTAAGGGAACTGGAAATTGAATGAAAAAGAAAAGTAACTAACCATTCTGAATGAGGATCTGAGAGCGAGTGAAACGTCCATGAATGGCTGCCATGTGCAAAGGGCTTTTCCCTTCTTTACTCTGTAGAAAAGAAAAAAATAAATAAAGCGACATCTTAAAACTTTGAGAAAGAAAGCATACAACACTATTTAGATAATCCAATCAGAGTAATGTGTTAATAAACCACTCCTGTTTCCCTATCCAGACCTGCATGTTGACATCAGCACCGTTGTTGACCAGCAGCTCCAGGCAGAGAGCTCCGTTAGTGGACACGGCAGCTAGGTGCAGGGGCGTGTAGCCGCGGTGGTTGGGCTGGTTGACGTTGGCCCCACGGTTGACCAGCTCGTTGGCTACGGCCTCCTGTCCCGTGTAGCAGGCCACATGGAGAGCAGTGTTTCCAAAGGCATTAGGCTCATCAATCTGAGAAACAGTTTGCATGGAAAAAAATATCCTGTAAACCAAGGATCAACCATCTTTCATTTCCAGGAAAATAGGTTAAAAAATTTGATGATTTCTGGGGACATGCGATTCTTTTTGGTCTAAAATGTGTTCTTTCAAAAAAAAAAAAAAAAAACGATTCATGTGTAAAAACAGGTCACTTAACAATCATTTTTGACCCATGCCCTAGTGATGAACAGCCGCTAGGGAACAGTTATCTGGGTTAGAAAAGGTTATGTCCAAATGTGTAATGTTTAAATATGGCTGACTTCATTTTTCTGATGCTTTATCGCCAATATTTCTAATCATTTTAAAGACAAATTGTTAAAATGATTCAGGAACCAGACACTTAATCTTTGGACAAAACATAAATCAAGAAATCAAGCTCAATGTCATGCCATGGGGCTGACCTCGGCTCCATTGCGTAACAGGTACTTGACCACATCGACGTGGCCACTGGCAGCAGCAGCGTGGAGAGGGGTGTATCCTCGCTTATCCTTACAGCTCTTATCCGAGCCCTGAGACACCAGCAGCTTAACCACCTCCAGATGTCCTGAAAGAAACAAACAGGTAAGTATTACCGCTACTTCCAGGAATTACCACTAAGTAGCTAAAGATGATGAAACCAATCAACCAAATTGCTTTCTAGCATCAGAAAACACCTACAGCACTTCAGAAAGATAAATGCTTACCAAGGTAAGCTGCCCAATGAATGGGCTGCCTGTCCTTCTTGTCACTGGCACTCAGATTGGCTCCCTTGTTCAGCAGCAATTTAACCATCTAGTTGGCAGTAATAGAACAAAGTCACATTGTGTCTGTTTATAAAAACCATTGGTGCATTAGAGGCACCCATGAGAACTGAAAAAAAAGGTCTGTTTTAAACTATACCGGCAGAGATGTAAAATCAAACTGGCACTGAGGAAGTTAAAAGGACTAGTATTTCAGTACCAAGTCAACTGCTTTTTTTTTTTAATTGTAATAATTTTTTGTGCCATTAAAGGAATTAAAGCAAAATCAACCTGACATTACACACACAAAAAAAGTTTAGTGTAACCTAAATTAATATACAAAAAAAAGATTCATATTCAATCCTTGAAGGCTGTGTTAATCTTGACAATTACATTTAAAAAGTTCTATATATATATAAAAAAAAAAAAAATATATATATATATATATATATATATATTAAAGTATAAAATAAAATATTTTTAAAATAAATTTTTAATTTTCATATAATAAAACAAAATGTTCTCAAATATTTAATATATAAAACAATAAAAATATATAAAAGTTATAAATTAAAAATACTGTGTACACAAAATGTCTGGCTTTTTAAAATGTGAAATATGTTGTATCATATATAAACTGAAGCATCTGTACTCGCTCTAATGGCAATTTGCCCTTTCACAATCTTGCGGAGAGCTAAAACAAAGATGTCGAGGGCTGAAGTAGCCCACCATGTCGTTTAATTCACCCGAGTGCATTAGATGAGTAATTCCCCCCTACCTCCTGGTATCCACTCTGAGCAGCGTGATGCAGGGGCGCTCTGCCCGTGCGGTCGGCCATATTCAGACTGGTCACATGGGGCAGCAGGGTCTCGACACAACGCGTGGCTCTGTTGGCCGCTGCAATGTGCAGTGGTGTCTGCCAGAACTTATCCCTCGCAGTAACGTCAGCTCCCTTCCTTAGCAGCAGTCCGACAGCCCTCTGGGTAACAAAAGAAAAACAAAACAACGCATGAATCATATTAAATTGCTAAAAATGTTAAACAATGGCATGAGTAAGCCGTTACTCAGACTGAGCCTCCACTCAGGCATATAAATCACCTTACCTCGTTTCTGGAAGCAGCTGCTCTGTGCAATGGTGTTAGCCACACGTGGTCCTTTGCATTGACATTCGCACCTATGCAGTTAGGTGAACAAAAAAAAGGAAGCATAAAAAGATTTAAAGAAGTTAAAAAAATGACTAATACTTTAGCCATTCCACATTATGAAGTAATTTGTAGCTAAAGGGCATTGCTAGGCATATCACGCAGCAGAGCCTATCATACCAAAATGCTAATATATGACAGTTTATAAAGAAAACCATTATGGAGACATTTTTTATTAAAACACTTACCCCCAGTTTCACAGACAAGGCTTAAGCTAGTCCCAGACTAAATTGCATGTTTGAGCTGTCTCAGAAGATAAATATCTTGCTTTGGCATATCTTAAAACATGTCAGTGTCATTGTTCTGTGTTAAAATGCACACAAGTAATATTTTCTTATGAGGCATTTTTGTAAAAGTTGCTTAAATATCTTAATTTAACTAATGCCTAGTCCTGGCTTAAGCTAAGTCCCGTTTGTGAAACCGGCCCCAAGTGTCATAACCCAGCACTTGTCTCAGTTATCTCAAAAGTTTGCTGACTACTTCCCAGAGGAGCCTCGACATGGAAACCTTTGGAATTTGAACCCATTCTCTGTGGTTCCTGCTTCAGAAAACATAGCTATGTTCACTGTGTTGGAAAATGAACTAATGGAACTATCAGCTGACAGTAGCCTTCAGCACACACACCTTGCTTCGTTTTGGTTACTGGCTGCGAGTGAATATCCCTCTCTGTCAAAATGGGCAATCAAATTTCTGTTGACTTTCACCACCACATACTTGTGTGAGTCAGGGTTCTCCACTGTGACTATAGCAAACCCTAAATCAAGGAGCAAACTGAAAGCTACTTTGGATGCTACTCTTTGTGTCAGTCTTTCACCAATTTCACAAAGACTTGATCTTGTTATCTCCAAGAAGCAAGACCAAGTGTCTCACTAAGGGTATGCAGAATATGAATTTTGTAGCAAAGTGTGAGTCAGTAAGTGTTTTCCTCATGTGAGCTACTCCAAAACCATTTCTATTTATGTTGGGATTTGACAATATTCATAGACTTCATATGTATGGAAAGTGGTAATGTGCCCAGTTTTTCTCCAGATGAGTTGTAAAAAAGTTTAATATGTAAGATTATTTCAAACAGCCATGTTCATATTGCTAACTGTATTTGATAAATTACACAATACAGTATGTAAACTGGTGTGAAAGAGCTTTGTTGAACATTTCAGCTAATGAATAGAGAGAATGTTTCCCTTTTGTCTAACCTGTTGTTATAGGTATGTTAGCCAGAATGTGGGCATGTATTACTAATTTGTTAAACGAGTGTTCCCTTTCTGTGGCTGACCCAATCCTTGTTCTGACCTGCCCTGTTATTGTTACCAGGTAAACCTGCCAAGTCTTTTTATATACAAGGTTTATACAATGTTTCATCAATATAGCTGTCACGCTATTGGTCTGGTTTAATTTCAGTTTTGTATTTTGTGTTTTTGTTTGCTTCGATGTTTTACGTGTCTTGCCCATATTTGGTTTTCCTGTCATTGGGATCATTAGTTAAAGGAACACTCCACTTTTTTGGAAATAGGCCCATTTTCCAACATCCCTAGAGTAATAGAGATGTGTTCTAGCATTTTTGAATCCATTCAGCTGATCGGCGGGTCTGGTGGTCCCAAAATTAGCATAGCTTAGCTTAAATCATTAAATCCGATTAGGCAGTTAGCGTCACACTATAAAATGTAGTTGCATCGTGTACTAAGACTGGCGGAAAATGCAAAGTTGTGATTTTCTAGGGTGATATGACTAGAAACCATACTCTCATTCCAGGCGTAATATCATTGCGCCTGCTTCGCTCATGGTACGGCAGCAAAATTCCTTGAATATTATGCCGGAATGAGAGTCACAGTCCACAGAAACTATACTGTAGCCTATATGCTTTATACAACCATAAAACCAGTATAAACATCAGTAAAAGTTCATTTTGTACATATGGGATATTAAAAAAAATAATATAATTAAAATCAGATTTAAATGTAAAACCTACTTGCTGTAGGTTCACGTTTGCTTCCACTTTTGTTGAATAATCCTGAACTTCCCTTATCTTCATCTGTTTAAAAAAGTAACTTGTTAAAAAGAATGTTGTTTAATACAGACATTTCTTATTGTATGATGAACTATATGTCATTTAATTCCTCAAGAAAATTATTTGAATCCACATTTCATTTGTGAAAGCACTTTAAATTAATTGCAGTAATTCAAAAAATCATGAAGAGAAATGAACAAGTCACCAGGTTGTCTGGATGATTCGCTCCCGTCGGCCATCTTCACACAATTATCATTTCTTACAGTAAAGTACTTCAGACAGTAAGTAACAAACTGTGTTGCAGTTCCTTTAAGTAAATGTGTATGTGTAACATCAAACGCATTACACTGCAGAACTGGTTGGACTTGATGTTTGGCCTACATTCCATACAACAGCCTGTGTGATCATGCCAGTATGACAGAAAGTGTGTTGAGATCAGATAAACATCAGCTGGAAAGATATTGAGAGGAATGACAAAGCTGTTTTGCTGCGCGTGTTTCTGGTGTGATGTGAATTACTGTGGAAACCTTAATATATGCACCTTTATTAAGCCACTATATGGCTAAATCTAGTAAGACAAATTTGCAGGTAAAAAAAAAATAGTACTCTAATTGAAAACACAAAGCTACTGTACAATATCAAATGTGCAAAGCAAAAGCTTTAAGTTATATATTCTATATATTATTTATGAAGCATAAAAATGCTGAATAAATCTTGGGTTTTTCATCACAGAATAAAGTTACAGTATAGTAGGTACTGTTAAGCAGAAGAGGGAGCTATTTGTGCTTTACTGGGGCCTATTTCACAAAGGAGGTTAAGTGAAAACTCGGAGTTAGTTAACCCTGAGATAAGGGAAACTCTGGGTTTTCCGTTTCAAAAAGGCAGGTTTGTCAAACCCGAGAAAG